>JARJCN010000180.1:0-35007 GCA_029282135.1 Mycena belliarum
GCAAAGCTCTAGCCCCCCAGCATGCAAGTTTTCGACAGCGATTCAGAACTCGCGTACAGAGGCCGGGACCAGCAAGCGACCCAGAGCTCCGCGCCACGTGTGTGGATCTTGCGTTGATCCGCTGAGGAGGGGCGCAGACGCGAGCGCCGCGGATTCTAGAGCTGGCAAGCAGGAGCATGAACTCGATGCGTTCGGAGGAGGGGAAGGCGGAGGACAGCTCGCCACAGCCAAAAGGCGCGTGGGGGAGTGTCGCCGGGTAAACGGAGCGGTAAGCGCGAGGTGCAGACTTAAATGAAGGCCCCCCAGTGTGCGCGTTCTTCAGGCAAGAAGCTCGCGCAACCCTTGCAGCGCGAACCGAACCGCAGCAGCCAGAAACCGCGCTCGTTGGGTGTTGCCGTGCACAGAGCGCCCCAATGCGCATCCTGCGGAGCCCAGAGCCCAAGCAGCAGGGGCCCAAAGAACGCGTCCGCGCGGATACGGCGTTTCACGGGCTCGTCACTGCCTGAAACCCGTATGTGGACCTCGACGACGGCTTTGAGCCTCGCCTTGGTCTTTCCTTGTGCTTCGCAGTGCCCTGGCCCAAGGGCGCGTCCTTCTTCTCCCCCCCCTTAGTCCTCGGCTTCATGGTCGCGATTTACCCGTCTCCGGCGCCTCGCAGTCCACCCGCACGTACATCTCCTTCTCCTGCTCAACCATCGATGTCCCTGAGGCGGAGCTGCTGAACATGCCCAGGGTGCAGCGACCGTGAGTGCGATTGTCCTCGAACTCTTGCAATGGCGGCAACTTGAGGGAGGGCCCCCCAATGTGCATCCTGCGGAGCGCCGCCGACCTCGAGCCGCACGGGCCCGTCAAGCAGTGTATACGCGGGCGTCGAACAACGTGCGGCGGCATTTGAGGAGGCCGCAGTCCGCGCCGTATACCACAGCTGAGAAATGCGGAAAGAACGCGTCCGCGTGGAGCGCTCGTGGCCACGGGCCCGACAACTTCGCAGCAGCCGTAAAAAGGCGCTCGCGGAACATATGATTTTGTCAGAGTGGGGGAAAGCGGTTGGCAGCGGAGGGAATAGCGGTCGAGCAGGCACTAGCAGCTCAGCAGATACAGAGTGCGCGAGATGGTGGACCAGTGGGAATCCGCAGGTGACACGCGCTCGCGGAAGGAGAGCGAGGCGGGGGCAAAGGCCCAGCAGGACGTGCATGACTGGCACGAGAGGAGATCACGGTGCAGGGCTGAATCCATCCCGGCCAAATCCCCAGGCTCGCAGCAGCTGCGAAAGCGCGTGGGAGCTGTCTGAGCGAGCGCAAAACGTGAGCATAGCACAGATGCCATGCGGAGGTATGGGAGCGAGCGCGAGAAATGAGCGCGAGAAATGAGCGCGAGATGACTCGGGGCGGCTCGAGCTCTGAGGCGCTAGCGGCTCGTTCTGCGCTTGTTGCCGTAGGAGGAAGTGGTTCTGGTCGTCACAGATGACTGCCAGGGCCCCCAGCGTGCAAGGCTCCTAAGACGAGACCGGCGAGCCGCCCAGGGCGGATGTCTGGGTCCGCAGGTCTCCTTGCTCCTGAATCCCGCGGCGCTTCTGCGAGAGCAGCGGGCAGCCAAGTTGCGCGGTTTATAGAAGCGAGGCCCCCCAGTGTGCACTTAAGACTTGACTTGAGCTTGTCGGCGTCGTCGCAACTCACCGCGGCGTGCAGCCATTGATCGGCGCTTCTGCGGTGTGTCAGCCGAGGAAGGGGAGCGAGGAGGGAGAATATGGTTGTCGGATCTTGTGGACGCCACGTCACCGCCAGCGGCGTCCGGAACGCGGCGCCGAAGCCATCGAGGCCTAAGCGCGAAGGAAGGAAGGCGACAGGGATGGCCAACAATAGCCCTGAGTGATACTTGCTGGTCATCGTTGCTGCCGCGGCCACTTGCAACGCAAATGCGAAGCCAGTGGGATTGCGTCGCTGCTAGCAGGACACGGGAGGGCTTTCGATCCTCCCGCTCCTCGGCGCTTCTGCAGAGCAGCGTTCGCCGGCTTGAAGAGGAGCGGGCCCGTGGGGAGGAACGAAGGCGGCCGCCATATGTGGCGGTAGCTCGGGATCGGTGGCTACCGAGCGGAGTGACATCGTATCGGTCGGCGGCACGGACGTCGTAGTAGACCCCAGAAGAGAGCTGAGTCTTGCTGCTGTAGACGCCCGCAATACGAAGTAACCCTGAGGGAGGAGCGCCAGCGCACGAACTAAGTCGCGCGGGTTTGCTCCTCCAGAATCCCTCTGCTTCGCTAGAAGCCCTCGCGGTGGGCTCCATTGTGATGCTGTGCGGATTCGATAGGCTTCATCGGAAGCCAGAGGGATCATCCGCGTCGAGGCTGCTACTGAGAGCGCCAGGACGCGGGGAGTGCTTGAGTGACGGGGCTGCCGACTGAGGCGCCGCCGCCGTTGTGACCCTTCGGCGAGGGGCCACGTCACCCTTGACGGGGGCCCTGTGACCCTGGACGGAGGGGAGCCTTTGCAACGCTTGCTCAGGCCTCGCGGTGGAAGCTCACCGGAAAGTGAGGAACACTAAAGCGGGAACGAGAGAAATTGAATCGTTCTGTGGATTGGCAAGAGTAGAGATCTCGAGGAAAGTAGGTGGATGTACAGGACAAGGAAGGTAAGGTCATGTGAGCAGTCACGGTGGTGCATGTAAGTAGATGTGAGTAAACGTGCGGGTTTACACCCCTCCCCACTTCAAAAAATTGCTCAGGTTTTGCTTGCGATCCAGCGGTCGAGTGCCTCGGCTTGCGCAACTTCACGCCCGGCGAGCCAGCGGTCGCCTTCGTGGCCGTAACCGGAGAACCTCACGAGGTATTGCTTGCCGCGGCCGCGCGGTCGTTCGTCGATGATTTCGTCGATGAACCACTCTTCGTCGCCATCTTCATTTATTATAGGCGCGGGTTCAGGTAGGTGTCGGTCGGGAAAGAGCTCTTGGTCGTTTTCGATGTACGGCTCCAGCTCAGACGCATGGAAAACTGGGAAAACATTAGGTTGGTTTGGCATATCGAGTGTGTACGTTGAGCACTCAGCGTGCTTCTGGGTGACGGTGTATGGCCCGTCGAAGCGCGGCATGTACTTGGCGACGCGATCGTCGCCCTTCTTAACGTATGCCGCGCGCCTGTGGGCAGTCGTCAACTTGACGCGATCGCCCACGTTTATGTCGTGGTCCGGGGCGCGCGTCTTGTTGGCTTGTTCCGCTTGGCTAATCTTCGCCGTGAGGAGATTTTCCTGGGCCTCCACCACGTCGAGGTCGAGGCGCGCTATTATCTCGGCCGCGAGTTTCTCCTCCGGGATAGCCTCCGGTCCGGGGAGGTCGAGCAGGGGCGGTAGCAGGCGTGGAGACCGGCCCATGCGGAGTTGGAAAGGCGAGAAGCCCGTCGACGCGTTCACGGTATTCATCATATCGAAACGCACGCGTGGCAAGGCCCTGACCCAGCCGCGTTGGTTCCGCGCGACATGGTAACGCACGGCTTGATTTACTGTCTTGTTCGTGCGTTCGCTCGAGCCGTCGGTTTCCGGATGGAATGCGGTGGAGAGCTTGAGTTTGATACCGGTCAGTTTGTGGAGGGATTTCCAGAAGGAAGATACGAAAAGCTTATCGCGGTCTGAGATGATGTCGAGCGGCATGCCGTTTTCACAGTACCACCGGTCGAAGAAGAGGAGGGCCAGGTCAGGCGCGGTTATGTCGGTGCGGGTTGGCACGAGTTGTATGTCAGCGCCGAGGCGGTCGGTGAATGTGACAATGCAGTTGAACCCTTGGTCGAGGGGTAGCGGTCCGATAAAGTCGATAGCGACGGAGTCGCCACGTTTATCGGGAATGGGAAGCGGGTGTAGCGGGCCTGCGCGGCGCGTGGTGCGTGATTTATTGCGCTGGCATTCCGGGCACGCCGGGATGTAAGCCTCTTCGAGGTCCTTACGCATGTTAGGCCAATAGTAGGCGTCACGTAGCGATTTATAGGACTTGTCGAACCCGAAATGCCCAAGGTGGTCGTGTGCGAGCTGGAATAGGCGCTCCCGGAGGTTTCCAGTGCGGGGAACTACGAGGCGGTCTGCCACGTACCAGAGTTTCTCGTCTTCGTTGAAGACGAGCCCGGGCATGCCCTGGCTCGCGGAGGCGAGTTTCGCGCACCACTTGTCGTTGGCATACCCGTCTCGGATTTGGTCCAGTAGTTTTGCGTCCGAAGAGATCTTCAGGATCGACGCGATCGGCGCTCCTGGGTGCGGTTCGTGGGGTCTGATGCGCGTGCAAGCGAGGCACTTGGCAGCCCACAACGGGGTGTCGCCGTTGATGCCAAGGGTTGCGGCTAGCGCTGGATCGAAAGGTTCCGAGGCCGCTCGCTCCGCGTCGTCGCTGTCCTCGAAAGAGGTCCTAGATAAGGCGTCCGCGACGGTGTTGTCTTCACCCTTGACGTAGACAATTTTGCAGTCGTATTGGCTGAGGAACTCCATCCACCGCGCCTGTCGGCGCGAGAGGTCCTTCTGGTCGTCGAAGTTTTCGAGTGTCCGGTGGTCTGTGTATACTGTGAAGTCGGAGCCAATCAAATCGACGCGCCATTTACGGAGTGCACGGATGATGGCCAACATCTCCTTCTCGTGCACGGGGTAGTTTAGCTCCGCGCCCTTGAAGGTCATCGAGTCGAACGCGACTGGTCGTGCGGACTCCCAAGATTCGCCGTATGAGAGCACCGCGCCTGACCGTTTGTCGCTGGCGTCGGCCGTCACGTAAATGTTGTTGTTTGCACGGTTCTCGTGGTCGATTGTGGTCAGGCAATCACGCCCGACAACTATTTGTTTGATTGCGTCGAACGCAGCTTGGTGTGTACCCGTCCAGGGTGGGAAGTGTTTGTCGCACTCCTTCGTTGTGAGGAGTTCGAGGATATGGGCATGTTCTGCGAGACGCGGCAGGAAACGGGCAATATAGCGTACGAGGCCCAGAAAGGCGCGTACATTCGTCGAGGATTTTGGTTTTGGCCAATCGAGGATTCGTTGGACCTTGGTCAGATCCGCTTCTACACCTCGTTGGGATATGTGGTGTCCGAGGAAGTCGATCTCGTATTGAAACAACTTTGTCTTCTTTGGGTTGCAATACAGTTGGTTTCTCTTTAGTGCCTCGAACACGAGGCGGATATGCTCTTCGTGTTCTTCAGGCGTGTTTGACCAGATGACAATGTCATCAATGTATATATGGCAGATTCTTCCAATGAGTTCGCGTAGCGCGGCTGTTACGCGTCGTTGCTGGACGGCGGGCGCGTTGCGCAGCCCCTGCGGCATCACAAGCCATTCGTACAGGCCCAGCGGTGTGCTGACCGCAGTGTATTTGACTGAGTCTGGGTGCATTTTTGTCTGGAAGAACGAGTCGGTGAAGTCTATCGTCGACCAGATTTTTCCTTTTGCACAGTCGGCGAGGATATCATCGACTCGTACCATTGGGAACGCGTCGTTTACGGTCATCCTATTCACCGGTCGGAAATCGTTTACCCAGCGGGGCAGTACTATTTTATCAGCTTTTGGTATCAGGAATGCCGGGCAGGCATGGGGCGACGTCGAGGGCCGTATTCGCCCGGCGTCTAGGTGCCCCTGGATAAGTGTTTGCCAGGCTTCCCTGTATTTACGCGGGCTCTGGTATGAGCGAGTTTTAAATTGTACGTTCGCATCCTTCAATTTTATTTCACAAAGCACTTCGTCGGGAAGGTCGCGTACGTGGGGCATAGGTTCGAATAAGGAGGGGTATTCGCGACGCAACTGTTCGCTTCGTTTGTTCAGCGCATCCCAATGGGCAAGTACCTCTATTCGTTCTCGGATGGCTGCGATAGGGTTTACGGGTCTGACATCCTCGAACAGGCCCAGGCGTTCCATTTCGATACGTCGTTTGTTGCAGACCGCGAGCAGTTCGCGCTGCATGGATTTCTGGTCACGGTCTGTCCGGCGCAAGCTCTCGCGCAAGCGAGGCTTGGGGGCTGGCGTTGGCGTTGGCGGAGGGGGGTGCAGTATATCAAAGTTCACCCGTTTATCTACGGCGGTGCGCTCGCGATGATCAATGACAATGTGATTTTTTATAAGCCATGGTAGGCCAAGTATGAAATCGGCGCAAAGGTTGGGCGCTACAAGAAAACGTACAGAAGAAGCTGACCATGCGTGGTCGGTGCTATGGAGCGGAAGTTTGACATATTCGGTGAGGTACGATACGGCGGGCGTGCAAGAGTCGGACATAGCTAGCGATATAGGTTCAGGTTTGTGCAGTTTACGACGACGGAGTCCCATCTTGTCGGCGAGAGCCTCGTTGATCAGCGCTAGATGTGCGCCGTTGTCAATAAGGGCGCGGACGAGAAGCGGGAGGTTTGTCATCGGCCCCTCTGCCAGGCATTGCCAGAAGAGGTGGACGGCAGGGGACGTGGTGTGGGAGGTGACACTCACCGAACGGTCGAGGTCCTCCTCCGAGTCATCGCTGTCGTCGATGTCGTCGGCGGGCGGCATAATGACGGCGATGGGCTTCCCCTTCCCCTTCGCGGCCGCTTTGCCGTCGGCCTCCGTGCGGGGTTTGTAGCCCTCGGCGGCCGGGAAGTCGTTGGGGCAGTCGGCGTGCTCGTGGCCCGCGAAGAACGTGCGGCATTTGTTACAGCCTTCGTATTTGTCCAACCACTTGCGTTCGTCAGCGGTGAGGACAGGGCAGCGACGGCCCGATGATGTCGACGAGGTTGCGGACGCGGTGGAAGCCGGTTTGGAGGATGAGCCTTTGCGGCCCTCGCCGAAAACCTTTTTCTCTTTGTAAGGGCGGTCATCCGAGGCTTCGGGCGCCTTGCGTTTCTGGAGGTTGAGCTCGCGTTCGATAGCCTTGCGGTTCTCTTCGAGCGCAAAGGAGCGGCGCTCGTCGATGACCACCACGGCCGCGCGCCAGTCATCGAACTTGTCTTTCTCGATCGCGGGAGCGGTGTCGTCGGCGCCGTAGAGCGTCGCGAGGGTGGGCAGCATGCCCGCTTCGAGCGTGTAGCGCAGCTGGTTCATATCGAGTTCTGCCGACGTGCCGATGAGCAGGGAGTGTAGGGCCTCGACATTGGTAGCCCAGTCTGAGAAGGATTCGTTCTCGGGCATGCGGGAGCCTAGAACTTGGGCGCGTGTGGTCTTCTCCCAGTGAGGACGAAGGAATTTGGTGCGAAACTCCGCCATGAACGCGGCGAAGGTGAGGGCTATGAGGCGGGTGCGGGAGACTGCAGGACGAGTCCAGTTGTTCACGGCTTGACTGCGGAAGCAGCCGAGAATCACCGCGACTTGGCGATCGGCTGCGATGTCCTTAGCGGCAAAGTAGTTGAGGCAGGAGATTTCGAAATCGTTTGCGGCGAGGGGGGAGATCTCGCCCTCGTGCAGTGTGGGAAGTTTGTTCGAGTGCGATTCGACGACTGCGATCTTCGGTTTCACGGAGGACGACATAGTAGTACGGATGGGATGTCCGGCTGATGAGTCGGACGACGAGTCGGACGAGACCGCGCGGCGTCGTGGAGGCGTCGTGCTGCGAGGTGTGGGGGGATCAGACACGATGGGTGTCAAATCAGACTCTTGGGAGGGTGACCGAGCGTTTTCGATGTTGATAAAGGTAGCAGTTCTCGCCGCGGCGGCTCGCGTTGTGAGCGGGTTCGGTGTGGACGGCGTTCGCGACAGTTTGGGCTAACGGTGGGGTACGTTATAGCCGTGGGGTGTTTTCTGATTCTTTGGGGATGGTGGCGGTGTCTGGTGTGACGTGGCGCCTAGTTGGGGAGGCGCTGGTCAGCGCTGTGTCCTCAGTTCTGCCGCTGGCGAGCTGGCTGCGAACTTTGGAACTCTTGGCGTGGCAGCGGCAAGAGCGGAGGTAAAAGACGGAAGCAGAACGGAAGCAGAGAATCAAAGATTTTCTGATTCCGTTGATGGTGGGCTCGATAGCCGGGAACGAGAGAAATTTCAAAAAAAGTGGAAGCTCACCGGAAAGTGAGGAACACTAAAGCGGGAACGAGAGAAATTGAATCGTTCTGTGGATTGGCAAGAGTAGAGATCTCGAGGAAAGTAGGTGGATGTACAGGACAAGGAAGGTAAGGTCATGTGAGCAGTCACGGTGGTGCATGTAAGTAGATGTGAGTAAACGTGCGGGTTTACACGCGGGGGTCTAAGGGTGTTCGCCCTCATAGGTTGGGCGATCAGGCCATGGATGTCAAGAGTAAAAGATAGATAATTATGTAATATGTACATGTGACAAGTAAGGCACTCGACCGTGTAAAGGTAAGCAAATATAAGTGCGCGTCACACGTTGATTTCCCTTACATTGGACCGACATCTCTGTCCTAAATTTTGATTTTTGGCCAGTTTGGCGCGTTATTTCTTGCCCTCAAACACCTTCTGTGTGGCGCGCAAGCTGTGTCGCGCGTCACTCTTTTTCGCATGCCAGGTGGAAGATAGTTGGTTTACTGAAACTTTGAAGGCCCTCAACCTCGAAAAGGCATTCTCGGGCTGGGCTGGACCCGATTTACCTTACATCGGAGCATGGCTCTTTTTAAGCTGATTCCCGCTACCTTTAGGTACGGGTCCATCGGTTCATGTTTTGGCGGACCATCGCATTTTCTCCTTTTTGGTAAGGTTTCTGGTGCGTCATCTACCCGTTGCACTCGTTTAAAAGTTCAAAGGAGGATCTGAGTGTGTATTGAATATTCGAATAGAGCTTACTGGCAAATGGCATGGGGTTTTATACCCGTGTTTTTTTTTTTTTTTTTGGGGGGGGGGGGGGAATTCGATCCCCAAAGCCAAACCCTCAGGCTTGGCTGCCATTTCTCGAGCTCCACCATCGAACTGGAACTTCCACTGCCTGCTAGGAAGAAAGTTATACAGCTTGCCAATATGACACATCGTACAGAGCCAGAGCACACACTCCACAGATTTTGAGAGCAAAAAGAAAACATGTTCGGGTGATGAACATTGTATATCGAGTCGCTCCAACGTACTTATTCGGAATCATCTCGGACCCAGAAAGCGAAGTTGTGGAACCTGTCAATTAAAACACTGAGGCAACTGGACTGTGCCGCTCATCGGCCTTACCCGCTTTATTTGCCTCATAAGCTTAGAAACCGGAGGTACTTAGGGGGTTTGATTCTCTTTACAGCAGAGGCCGACATAGGCCTCACTTTTGCCATCGGTCCGGCAATTTCCGAGGCCAGCCCGGGGCAAAGAATTGCGCATCTTTCAGCGCCTTTCAGGGCAACCCTGGGCAGCCTCGGTACTTGGTGTGGGTGCCTTCACTACTTTAGCCTCAGCCAGATTACGTGAGGTCTGCTAGCCCGTGTCTATCTTTAGTTAGCGAGCATTGGGTCTCGGCTACATTTGGCGAGCTTCGGCGAGGCAACGGTTTGGCTCGGCCATCAGCTAGCCGAACCTTGCCTGACCCGGCTGAGCCGTCTAGCGGCACCTCGCCGAAGCTTCGGCGAAGCGGTCCTTCGGCAAACAGCCCTCTGAACGCAGTGCTAGCCGATGCTTGCAACGTGGCGTTGAAAGGGGCTTTGTTGGCTGCCTGCTGCTCTACCGTTTCACCTTATGAGTTTCGCGTGATCCACATCTATCCACATCTTATCTATGGCAGACCCTGAACCCAGGTTCAGTGTCACTCTGCGTGGGCTAATGAGCTCGGATTCTTGTTCCCTCGGCCACTGGACAGACATGAGGACACTAGATATTAAATTCTAGCCTGAGTGCAGAATCGAAAAGTCGCTTGATCAAGCTATTGATAATTATACGGTATCTATATTTGTCTTCCGAGGAGCCGGCGAGTCTCCTAGGAACGGCAACGACACGCGGCGATATCATTGTTCAACCCCGTTCAACCCTTGCCCTTGATTAGCTCTTCAAACATATATACGGGCACGCATGCGAACCCCCTTCAGAGAAACGCGAGCGACGATCGTGGCATCATGTCTTTTGCCAGCCTTCTCCCTGCCGCTGTGCTTTTTGCCTTGTCTTTCCGCCTTGCTGGCGCGATTTCTGCACAGACTTTTGCCCCACCCTCAAAAGGTCCCTTGGTGCAGACTGCCAACTACACCAGCTTCTCCAACAACACTCTGCACAACAAACACGTCGTGAAAGGGAAGGTGTTCGACCGAATCATCCAAGTGTGGTTTGAGAACACCGACTTCGCGGTACGTATGCATTACAGCTCCTGCTATCAATCTCAATATTGGCTTGCATAGACCGCCATAAGCACACCTGCTTTCGAACAGTTGACGAAGCAAGGGCTTTTGTTGACCAACTACAACGCTGTCACTCACCCGTCCCAGCCCAACTGCACGTCACTTGCGTTGTTGCTTATCCGAAGCTCGTCTAACTCCTTGCAGATGTATCGGCCATCGGCGGCGACTTCTTTGGATTGCAAGATGATGCGTACGTGTTCTATCTACATATGCCGAACATCCGAAACCTGAAAAGAATGGTTGAAGTATGTTCCACATACCGTCAAACATCAGCACCGTCGTCGACCTGTTGGAGGAAAAGCATATCTCATGGGCGACGTATCAAGAGAACATGCCCGAAAATGGCTACTACGGTATCTCGTATGTGTCTGGACGCATCCTGCTTAAAATCCGCTCATCGAAAGGACAAAGGTACAAGGCTGCGAACTATGGAAACTCGTCCGCGAAGCCTTACTCGTACTACGTCCGGAAACACAACCCGCTCATGGTTTACGACGCCGTATCTCAAGACCCCGCCCGGCTTAGGAACATACGGACTTTCAACGACTTCGCCAACGATGTCGTGAATGGCACCCTCCCTCAGTGGGTCTTCGTTACCCCAAACATGGTCAGCATTATATGTCTGAACCTTGGAGGCAACCTGCCTGATCACCGCCCAGGTCAATGATGGCCACGACACAACCATCGACTACGCGGCCTCCTTCCTTGAGTATTGGCTGGTGCCGCTTCTGACCGACAAGCGCGTCAACGGCGATCGCACGTTGATTCTGGTTACTTTCGATGAGAACGAGACCTGGGAAATCCAGAACAACGTCTTCGCCCTGGCACTTGGTACCCACTCCCCATCTCGCTTTCTATCAACCGCTGAATAGAACTAGGTGGCGCTGTCGCGAAACACCTTCACGGTACTACGGACGACACACTCTACACGCACTACTCCTCTCTCAGCACCGTTCAGGCCAACTGGTGCCTGGGTAGTTTGGGTCGCCAGGACACGAATGCGTGTGTAGCCCACTCTCGCTTAACCGCTGCTACTAATATATCATTCCAGCACCGTGTCGAACGTTTTCTCCTTCGTCGCCCAGAAGACCGGATACAAGAACGTCCACGTGCCAGCCAACCAGGCCCCGCAGTTCAACCTCAGCGACGTCGCCCCAGGTCCCCTCAGTACGCCCTCGTGTTGCTTTTTCTTCAACCCGATTGACGCCTCCCATAGACTCGGACGCATACATCCCGTTCGCCGCACCAAACCTGAAGGCCAGAGGCGCAGGTGGCGGACCCGTGTTCCTGCGCCCGGGGCTCAACAAGACGCTTACTGTGGAGAAGCTTCCCCCACCGGTGGACCTGTACTCGTTGAAAAAAGCAGTACCGTGGCAGATGTCACCCCGCACGACCTCGGGAAAGAACATCATCCCCTGTGCGGACAGCGACTGCAAATAGACGCGGCGCGCCACTCTTTATTAGAAATTTCGAGTCTCTCCTTAGGATCCTACATACTTGTCAACTGAACATATTACTTATAAACATCTTTCATAATTCAAATTAGTGTGTATTCGCAAACTCGATATTTTGTGGGATTCGGCTATCCAGCCATCCGATTGGCTTGGGGCCACTGATGGGCCAATGTCGGCGCCAGATCAGCCGAATCTCACCAAAATCGAGTTTGCGAATATATTATACACTCTATTACCTGGCAGGACTGATTTTTCAACATCGTCACGTGGGTAACACGATTCTGATTTAATCTCTTTGTATTCTTTTGCCAAAATCAGATTTTAATGCACAGGTTACACAACGTCGACTGCGCTCTGGGAGGCTCGGGCAGGGAAGGGTTTCATTTGTTGCGGCGCCAAGTGTTGGAGTTCGAGGCACTCGGGCACATGACCGAGATGGCCGAGGTCAGCCTCATCAGGCTGACTGAGCATTACCTCGGCCATCCTTCGGTGATGGCTCAGAAGCCACCAAGAATTAGTATAGATACAGTAGATTCGGAGGGAGAACTCCCCACAAGCTTGTACCACCCGCCCTCACGGGCATCGTGTAGATATTATAATTATTGAACCGAATATTCGAGTGAACTAAGGATTGAATTCCTTGAATCAGAGATTGACACCAAGCAGCCGCATTGGTCGATGACTGATGCAACAGTCGCATGACTTGGCTCGACGTGTATAAAACAGCTTGCTTTGAACTTGAAGTCGACATAACTGCCTCCCTGGAAATGGTTCAAGTTACCACACAAATCAAATCCGTCATTGTCGATTCCGGAATCTCGGTGTTCTATCGAACAGCCTCCGCACTACACAATGCAGGCGCCCCGACGATCTTGCTTCTACACGGATTTCCGACCTCCTCCCACCAATACCGCCACCTTATTCCTCTCCTCGCGCAGCACTACAATGTAGTTGCTCCGGATCTTCCTGGCTTCGGGTTCACAACTGTGCCAGCAGAGAGGCAATATACCTACACCTTCGCCTCGCTCAGTCGCACTATCGGCGCATTCCTCGACGCCCTTTCCATCGAATCGTTTGCCGTGTACATCTTCGATTACGGCGCGCCCGTTCTTCTCTGTCTCGCGCTCGAGCGCCCCGCCGCGATCACCGCCATCATCACCCAGAACGGAAATGCTTACACAGACGGGCTCGGCGCCGCGTGGGCGCCCATCCAGAAGTACTGGGCGAGCGACAGTGCGGAAGACCGCGCTGCCGTGGCCGCCGGCGTGCTCACCTTCGACACTACAAAGTGGCAGTATACGCACGGATCGCGCGCCCCCGAGGCCATTGCGCCGGAGTCGTACACGCTCGACTGGGCGCTCATGGGACGCCCCGGGAACTTTGAAATCCAGCTCGACCTCTTCAAGGACTACAAAAACAACGTCGCGATGTATCCCAAGTTCCAGGAGTACTTCCGTGAAAGTCAGGTACCGCTCCTGGCAGTCTGGGGGAAGCACGACGCGTTCTTCATTCCGCCTGGGGCGGAAGCGTATAAGCGGGACCTGCCGAATGCGGAGGTCATATTCTTGGACGCGGGGCATTTCGCTGGAGAGACAGAAACCGCGGAGATTGCGGGTTTGATGTTGAAGTTCTTGAAGAGAGTTTTGAATTGAATGTACAGAATGTCAGTACAAGTGATAAAATAACTCGAGATGACTTTTACCTCACTTGGCACACCTTGAGTTGATACTGTCGATAGCGAACACCTCGGGATTGATTCTGGATTTGGAGACGATGTCGAGTAAGTATCCGCGCACATCCAGCAAAGTTTTAGGTGGAAAGCGACCCCTACTGAAGCCTGTCATGTAAATTAAGATCATCCTGCATGAAAAAGTCTACTATGCGCAGGATTCCCCAATAGAACAGTATGCTGGAGAAATTCACCCATAAATGCAGATCGTTCCCACGGTTGGCCTTGGAATTCTCATTGAGGAACCACGGAAGCGCGATGTCGGACGAGAACTCAATATCAATGAGCAAGCCGGACATGACTGAGAAAAGGGGAGATAGGGGGTGAGCGCTTGAGCCTTGAGTGCACCTGTGAATTCCGGCCATTTCCCACACGATCCGGAGTACGGAGGACGGGCGCAGAATGCTAGGGCCGCACCGAGAATAGGAAGAAGGCGGGGGGTGTCATCCTGGATGCTTAGTTCCAGTACCTCGGGTACGGTGGATGGACCGGAAGCATCGTTCGCAGGAGAGTCTCAGTGTAGGAGCCGTTGACAAGTATCCTCGTATAGCTTCCGATTGAACGGCCAGTCTTATATCTGTCGGAATCCAAGTGGGATTCGGGTTCGTTGTGAAGGGCCATGGAGGTAGAATCGAGTGGGCTAAGCGCAGATGCCTCATCGACCTGGGCCCGCGAAACGTTGAACGAGGAAGATCAAGACGATTCGTTCCCAGATGCAGCGGAATCGACAAGGTCCGTGCGGGGTGATCCCTCCGATGGAATGGTATGATTGTCGAAATAGATGAAGTTCAAACTGTGTATGAGACAGATTGATGACCTCGCGGCGCAGGGCTTTATTACCTTTGTATGAAGTATGTAGCCTTGGTATTACATATATACAGTACATCTCAAAGCTGAACAATTTCGGTCCAGATATCGAGCCGTCCCAGTTCGTCCTTTTATTTCATGTCTCTGGCTTCTGTTTCAGTCCACTATTGAACCGTGGGAATTAGATCGACTCACCCCGAAATCCCTGGTTGTTTTTGGAGCGGTTTGGGTTTTCCGCTTTGCTGAATCGAGAATGGCTAATGATCGATTGAGTTGGCACAGCGAGATTGGACGACATTCTCGGATTGGACGAGAATGTCGTCCAATCTCGCTGTGCCGAGTTATTGATGGATCGGCTCCAGAGATCCCCGGAGGTTGATTGCTTCGAGTTGAGGGAGAGACACAGTTCGGAGGCAGCGAAAGTGAGGCACTTGATCTCTGCAAGTACAAATACAGACCTTGTCCATTTTTTGACTCTGGGATCCTGACAGCGGTCTCGGAATCTCGCCAAGATAAATGAAAATAAATGGAGATGGTTTTACAGTCGTTTATGTTTTAATTTACGTAAAGTCGCCGGTACCCGTTCACGTAGCCGTAGCCCAGCGTAACTTGGCATTCAGGACTTACATAAAAAAAAACAATAAGCTGAGGTGTGGTACTGTCTGCAAGCCAGATATGGATCGTTGTGGGTCCAATCCGAACAATCGCACTTACGGCAAACAGTTATCATGGCGACGGAATTCATGGCGACGGAAACAATGCATACCTTGTTGTTTTCGCAGTTATAACTTATAATATTGATTGCCATCTCGGCATCTCGGCAGTCGGACCCACACACGCCCACATTCGATCGAGAGCGGCTGACCAGTGATTTAGTAGACCAGACACATGCTTCTGGTTCTCAAGGCTTGCGTGCGCGTCCACCTGCTCCATTCAATCCGAGGCCCGCCGTATCTCCCCAAGCTACCTTCACATCAGTCTTTCATGCACTGCGAGTCTAGTAACACATTTACACGCGCTGAGATTCATAGATCCCAACTGCCCAGTGGGCCGTCTCGGGCTCAAGGAACAACAACATCTCGATTCGTTCGTAACACGAGAGCCAGATCCGGGTCCGACACATGCGATCTCGTCTCGCTCCTTCCTCTTCGGTCTATACGGTGCTTTTGTTCCACTGAAGGGCGTTGATTTACTTTCGAGTCGGTGGTGTTGTCTAGGATCACCATGGATACAACGAACAGCCTTGTACCTCGGCATTTAAGCAGCCCGCTTTTAGTATCGCCGTTAACCATTTCTACAAATCTACCTGATCGTCCGCCCCTACCGACCCTCTCATTCACTACAACAATGCCTTCTCGAGATGACCTGGTGTCTTCTCCGCCCGTAAAGATTGAAAGAGCGGACTCGAACGCCTTACTGGAGGCAGGAACCAGCTGTGGTGGACCGACCCTGCTTACGAGGGCTCTATCTCGCTCCATCAAGCAGGAATCATTCACCCACATCATCCCGGCGGCGCCTACCATCGACGATCAACTGCGTAGATTCTTCCGGTATCTGCCGGGAACGCTTGCTGAGGGCCCTGGCCATACCAAGTCAGACTCTACTCGGCCTCCAGGCTATTACGATAGACATCTATCGGCAGATTTGCGCCTGAAGAAGATCAAATATCTGCCCACACTTCTAGAGGACCTTGCTCAGATCGCCGACGATAGTTTGGCTTCGTATCTAGCTACCAAAGGAAGCCTACCACCGCTGAGCAGCGGCGATGACACCTCCCATCCATTTCCAACGACACATCATATCGAAATGACAATGACGGAGGCCTTGAACCCGATTGTCGTGGAGTCTGATTTAGCTTCCTTCTACGACAAAACTACTTCCAATTTCTGCCGCGTGGTTGCATCTACGCTCCATTTCCAGCTATCGAAATGGGATACACATTTCCTCCGTTATTCGTTGACGTCGAGCGTCAGAGGGAATGCAATCGCCGATGGCTTCTTGAAGTTCGACCCAGACCTATATCACTCGGAGGATCCGCCGCCACAGCATGTTATTCGCGCCGTGCGGCAGGTCGCAGAAAAATTTCCGGACCTTGCTGTGTGGGAGTACAAGAACCTGCGAGCGGGTAATCTCGAAGCGATGGAAGCCATTCTGGACCTCGCTGCGGAGGATCGAGATTTCAACTGGGCATGTTGCGAGAAAGGGGAGCTATGCAGATTCGCGCACTCCAAGAGTGCGAGCAACTCTGAACCAGTGACCGGGGACCGCATGGGCTTCGACGCGGTTGAGATTCCTTTTCCGCTTGCTCCAGCTTCTCTCCCGCAGCCGCGTCCTCAAACCAGGAGGGCGAAACAGGATAATGCTCGTGACATCGCGCAGCAGGTACGTATTCTCTGAAATGCCGTCCGAGAGAAGTTGACAAGATACTTATAAAATCTTCTTAGACTTGGGCAGAAGCAGTCAGGAAAGACGCTAGCTTCGCCGTTGTACAGTCTGGAAATCTAGAAATGATCTGTCTTCGCCATCGGAAGTCGCAAACCATGTTTGTGTCGCGCATACAGGCGGTGGGTGAGAGCCAATGTCCTGCATATGGGAAACTGCACACTGGGCTGTATATCGCAATAATGCGCGATGCTTTGGATCGCACGTCTCAGTTGCAACGGCCCGGCATTTGCTTACCTCAAACATGGCTCCGGAGATTTGACGCTGCTGATGGAGAGGATCATGCAACGAACGATGTGGAACGGAATGTGGGAAAACAGGTAAGCGTCTTTCGATGTGAGCTGGGCACCGATGTTGATTAAGATGCTCCAGGCCAAGGAGAAACGGCCCCAGGACATTGAACTCTTGAATACCATGACCATGGTCGTCAAGCGTGGCCATGCTTCCAACTCACTTCCGTTTCTCCCAAGCATTCCATACATGCGACATCCGGGTACCACCACGCCAGACAAGTCATTTTTCACGATACAAGTCGCACAGGAATTCAGACCCTTCATATGTTGTGGAACAATAAACCTAGGCAAGAAGCAGGAAGTCATTGTGAAACATGCCCATGCGGGCTCCGACATCAGAAAACTCATATCGGAATACAATGCCATGTGCGCCTTATCTAAGCTTGAGGGGGTCCCTCGACCCCTTGGCTTGTTCAAATGTAGAGGAACTCCATCGCCCGACACCAAGGTTCTTATTCCATACGCCGTTCTGGTGACCCCGAACATAGGCGAGCCTCTGTCTCACCGTTCCATATCTCTGTTGAATGCTAATGAAAGGTACGTGTTATCATCTTATTCAACCTCGCGCGAAGCCTGATTTTGATCAATCAAGGAGGAGATTCAGGGGGATTTTGCAAAGTATTCACGATGAAGGCTATGTTCACGGCCACCTCAAGCCTAGGAACATGATTTTGCATCGAAAATCACAAAGTTTCGGTCTGGTCAGCTTCGCATACGCGCAGAAGCTTCCCGTAACGATCCGGGCCGCTCGCCAAAAAGTCGAGTTCGATCGGCTTGAAGCATTACTATCCTTGTCCAATGCTCGCAAACGACCGCGTCGCATTCACGGGGCACAACTTGGGCCGATGATCGGAATGGATAATCTCGCGCCCGAAGAAGCCTTCCGTCGCATGACGGAATGGATCTACCCCCCAGAAATTCCAGAAGTCTCCAGCACCGAGCGGCTACGGGGTCTTCCGGACTGGATCGATGTTGTCTTCAAGAATGAAGAAGACCGCAACAGTTTTCAACAACTTTGGAACGCTCCTGAGCGCCCTCAGCGGTATCGCAGTATCAAATCTGCTGTGTATCCGGTTGATGAAGAGTCCTCTGAGAGCTCAGATTCCGGGGGCGAGAACTAGGATCTAGTTGATACTCTGTAAATATCAAATACGCCGCCAGCGGTGTCGCTGGCTTGACGGTTGAACCTGATCCTACTGTATTATCTGATTCTGATTAGATTAGATTGCCGGGGAAGCGTGTGAAGGCCGATGTTCTGCACGTGATCTTGTGGGTCCTTGTTCCTTCCCGCACTGACGATGCACGGTGCTGCCTACGACGCGATCTTCAACGAACTCCTTACTCTCTTCGACTACAGGCCTCCTCCTCTCTCACTGGTCGAGCCTCTGATTCGTCCCCACCTGGCCACGGAACTCACGTCATTCTACGACCGACATCTCGACGACAAACTCAGCCTGAAATATATCAGGTTGATGCCGTCTCTTCTACACGATGTTGCATATACCGTGACTGCCGCTCTGGAAGACGTCAAATCTCGAGATATAGAACTGCCGTCTCTCACCGGCTATGACAGCCTATTCACCCGCGCAGCCGCCCGCGCGAAAGCCCCCCAGACTGTCACCAATGCTACTGATGTAGCGACATTCTATCGTGCAACCACCTCCAAATACTGTCAGGAGGTTGCTTCTGTTCTGGCAATGCATCCCCGCGGGGCATGTTGGGCCACATGCGTCTCATGGCGCAGAGAACTAGACTTCGAACCGCCCCTGCGCTTTCCGAACTTCGAAGAAGAGTTTACATTGCGAATACGCGAAAAAGCTCCGAACGGTGACCCCAGGCTATTTGCGCCTCTATGGGGCTCTCTGGATCCAAACACTCAGCAGAGGCTGCGTGACATATCGGCACGGTTTTCAAGTCTCGCCGTCTGGCAGGTATTCACGCCGTGTCACGAGGTGGATGATATGATGGACAGCATGGAGACACTCGCGACCTCAAACTCCTTCTTCCCAATGGTATGCGGGGCTGTTGGGCTTCCTCCTGCACCCTCAAAAGTGGTCGTGCCCCCGGACGCTCGGACGCCCCCGTGGACCATTCCTCTCCATCGCGACAATCCTGTTCTCCCGTCCTCTCGTCGCGGCTTGACTTCCCTTAGACGCAGCGTACGGCTCAAGAAGGTCCACGGAGACGATGTTCCTGGCGAAAGAGAAATATTTTCAAAAGATCCCTCTCTTCTAAAAGGCTTGGTCATGCCGCCGAAGACGAGCGTGACTGCCGATGTCAATATCGCTGAGAGATATTTACAACACGTATGCTCACCTCCCCTTCATCGTTGTTATTACAAGACTGATTTTTCAGGCCTGGGCACGGGCTACCGCCTTAGATTCGACTTTCATCATTCTCTATTCGGGAAACTCCGAAAGAATTTGTTTTAGACATCGCGCGACCCAGACGCTATACATCTCGGATTTCATAAGCCCGCGGATACAGAAGGACCCAGGGTACGGGAAGATACATGCCGGACTCTACACGGCCATCCTTCTGGATGTCGTCGACCGCCTTGAACAACTGAATGATGCAGGCCATGAAACTCCGGACGACGACAAGGGAAAACGGAAAACTGCTCCAGCGTATCTGGATCCGGAGGATGGAACACCCAAGCGCAGGAAACTCGATTCGGCTTCCGAATCCAGTGAAGCAGTCGACCCCAAAATCGTTTATGAGGTACGTCCTTATTATTTGTACATCTGATTAGATCGGCTGACCCACTTCCAGCGATCTGCCTCTCGAAAATTGGCATTATTAACGTTTCGATATGGTGTCTACAACTCGCAAAACCCGGCCTCGTTCATCCGATCAGCCCCTTCACTCTCATCTGCCGGTCCCTGTCAGATTCGTCGGGCACGGGTCAAAAAAAATTATGCACTCCACGAGTACATGGTTTTATCTCTCACGTCCGAGATCGAACGCGGTGCTACGGGTATAGTGCACGGTGGAACCCTCGAACTATCTGACGAAGAGGGAAACACATCCACAGCTCAGATAGTCGTGAAGCTTTCATTCTCAGCCAAACAACGAGAAAAATTGCGCCACGAGTATACCGTTTACCACCATATGGCTGGCGTGGAAGGCGTGGTAACCGTTCTCGGTTTATTCGAGGACATTGAAGATGGCCCTCTGGCCATGGTCATGAGCCACGCCGGCGTCTCTCTCCGGTCTCGTCCGGCGCCCCATTATCCGGATGTTGTGGTTTCAGATGCGGAACGGTGCGTTGTACGCTGAACCTGCGTCGCATATGACTTACATGTACGCTTTGTGCCCTGCCAGAGTTGCATTTCTCCGCGCACTAGATGCTATCCACGCCGCCAATGTGCGCCACCACGACATCCGGCCGGAGAACATGCTCATCGACGACACCGGTCGTGTAACGATCATCGACTTCGACCTGGCAGAGCTCAATCCGAGCCGATCCTCGAGGAAGCGTGAGCGGGAGCACATGGTTTCCCTTTTGAACGACGACTATGTCGAGCCCAGATCACATCCCAGCGCCGCATCGTCCCCGGACCCAGAAACTTCCAACTCGGTACCCGGAGAAGGTCCTAGCCACCAGGAGGCATAAAATCGGTGAGATAGCGGGGCCACTGTCATTGGTCTGCGAGTCTCGGGGATTGACTAGTCTTCGGCTGTCTTCATGGTAGTCAGTCAAAATCGGTAGCGGGGACGTCGTAGATATATTTATCTGGACTCCCAGTCGCCACTAAGTACAATCAACTCCGCAAGTGCCTATTATCTCAATATCTCAGCCGGTGAATCCAACGTGCTCTCGGAGACAAGCCAACTCTCGCACTGCGCGACGATATCCGCTGGGAGCGGCACCTCCGCCATTGTCGCTGGCTGCACCGCAACCTGGAAGAGCCCACCGGCCGCCATGTGCCCTGCCAGCGCAACAATATCAGCCGTGCACGTTGATCGATACGAGGAAGGAGACGACGCACACGCGATATGGCAATGGACTAGCAGCACAAGTGCACGAAGGGCAGAGATCAAGTTAGAAGCGAACTCTAGGGATTGCAGAGGCTTACAGGCCCAGTATCCAGGCGTGTCGGTCACGATTCGGATGACGGCCCACCCGCGCGCGGGCACGAAGAACGTGTCGCGGCTATATGGCGCGGTCCAAGCTTCCCTTGAACATCGGGGGTGGGATCCAGGAGATGGATGCGCACCGCATGGGATTTGTCGTGTTAAGACTCATTGTTGCGGCAGGCTTGAACCGTCCGCGGCCGGTGGCCATTATCCAGGGCTGAAAGTACGAGAATCAGCAGAGCAGACAGTCAGGTTCCCTGTTATAACCTTATATCCATGTCTATGCAGTGTCTTGGAGTCAGTCGCGGGACGATTAGTCAAGCTACACCGAAACGAGTACGGACAAGTGGAACGGGTGGGCTTGAGTATGTCAGTGACCGCTGGATGCGCTACACAGTAAACGCACCTGCATCATCCAGATTATTGATGACAAAGTCCACTGACTGGACATCGTGTATACTCGCGATGAGTTGGTCCCTGCACCCGCATAACCGTACTTGAGCAATCCAGCAGAACCACGAGCCATAACACATACCCAGGCCACACGCGCGTCCCCACCTCCGCCCCGCGCGCCGTCCCCGCGACACGTGTCGCCTGCCCCTGCGACAACAGCTCCCAGCTCGTCCCGTTCATGAACGAGCGCCAGTTCTGGAAGTGTGTGCGCTGGATGGAGAAGGTGAACGGGATCGCGAGCCCTGCGGCCGGTGCGTCGATATGCTCCGCGGGGATGAGGGCGGTTTCGTCGAGCTCCGTCCGCCGGATGAGCTCCGCTGCAGCACCCGTAGATAAGGGCAGCGGCGGTGGTAGAGCGGTGGTGGGCGCGGTAGTGTACCTGACCACACCGAGCGCCACCTTTTGCATTTTTTCGCTGCGCAATTATTTGAATCAGTTCATGGGACGGCGGGCGCAGATGAATCGGATATACTTGGTATATGCAAACATGCTCTCGTCAATTGTCACCCGCATCCAGTAGGCTGCGGCAACCTGGTCTGTGCTGAGGAGCACGCTGTACCGCTGCGCAACCTGCAGCGTGAGCGAGTCGACAGCGAGCGGCTCCACGGGTGTGCCGTCTGCCTCGACGACTGTGAGCACGTGCCCGTCCACGGCGAAGCGTAGTGGCGCGAAGGAGCCCGCGTTGATCAGGCGTAGGCGGTACGTCTTGTGCGGCGCGAGCGAGAAGTTATAAAACCCGCCGCCGTCGCCGCCGCCGCCGAATTGCCCGCGCCCGTTGATCGTCGCAGCATCGGGGACGGGCTCCGGGACCGTCTCCATCGGATTTGACTGTACTCACGTTCAGTGTGATGGCGCGCCAGCAGATAGCACGCACGTTGAGGTACTCCGGGAGCAACTTCGCAGCGGGGGTGTTGTATATGTCTGACAAGACGATGACGCGCTCCTCGTTGTAGCGCGGCACACGTTCGGCGGGCTGGTGCACGACGATCGCGCCGAAGAGGCCTTCCCTGGCGTAGGATTAAATACGCCTGGTTGCGGGACGCAGTCACTCACGTGTGCTGCATGTCAGTGTGGCCGCTGCCGCATGCCCCTCAGCAACACGCATATGTACAGAAAATAGCGTACTGCCACCAGGTTGTCCCGGCCCAGCCGTCAAGCGTGAAGTTGTAGACGAGGGTTTCGCCGGGGGGAATTGCACACTGTGTTACCCCCGTCGTTCCGTCGTAGAAATCGGTGTGGTTCTGGAACAATCCGTGCCTGCAGTTGCATTAGCGACGCACATGAAAGGAAAGTGCCCAGCGCATGTGCTCGACAGTGTCGTGTCGGCTGGTGGAGGGCCGAAAATAGATATGCTAAGGCCTCTATGGCTCTTTCGGCCCTGTCCCCACCATGCGCGCACCGGGGCTTGCCTTTCAAGTTTGGGTCTTTGCCAACATTGAGATAAAGCTCGTACCAGTGAATTGACCTAGAGATAGTGTAGTGTGAGTCTAAGCAAAGCATAAATTGAATTTCTCAAAGAAAACAACTCACGTCCCCTCGCGATCCAATCCATTTCTAACATACACCTTTGACACATATGAGCCAATTCCGCGAAAATTTAACTGG
This sequence comes from Mycena belliarum, assembly GCA_029282135.1. Lineage (NCBI taxonomy): Eukaryota > Fungi > Basidiomycota > Agaricomycetes > Agaricales > Mycenaceae > Mycena > Mycena belliarum. Next base: position 23,071 of record JARJCN010000180.1, read on the forward strand.
ATCTCACAATGATGCGGTCGTTATGATTCGCCTCAATAAGAGGGCCAGGAGAGGCCCCGTTCACCACAACCATGGTCTTGTTCACGCCTATCGGCGCTCCAACGACTTGCGACACCGTCCAGCGGTACACGCGTGTCCGCGAAGTTGACTCGACCAAAAAATCTGGATCGAGATCGAATTCTGAGACATCCTTTGGTGGGTCTTTCGAGTTCAGCCAGACACCAATGAGCAGAACGAGAAAGACAGCAGCGAAACATGCTGCAGGCACAGTGCGCCAGCGAAAAGGCCTCCTGGTGCCCCCAGTTGGTGGTAGATCTTGCAGCTCATCGTCGGAAGCGACATCCCCGTCAAAGGTCTTCATGAGCAGTGTGTTCTCGTCCACGTCGAGGGCGGCATCTGGCCAGGGCGCGTCGCGGGGCATGGCGGTCGTCAAACCGCAAACGTGGAGGTCGGAAGCAAGGCCGAAAAGGGAAGAATTTGGCGGGCGGAATAAGCGGGCCGATCACGCCGGTGGCAGTGCTTCCATTTTCACTTCCTTCCCATGTTTCTTCTCTGCTGCCTCGCGGGGCTTGTTACAATCCTCGACTGCCCTTGTGTAACGCTGGACTGCTCTACGTGCCAACAGTCCCTGATCCTCTCTGGTGGTGTCTGGGATCTTTTTCCGGCCCCCCGGTGAAGGCTCGGAAGCAGCTGGCACTGACAGTGACAAGTGGTCTCAATCTTCGAGGCAAATGTCCACGTTTGTATGTCGCAACGCATCGCGGTACCGACAAGGCACCGAGAGGGTCCAGGGGTCTGGTGGGACGTTACCCACAGCTGTCTATCATCCATTGTGAGATCCTCAGATCCGCGTTTCCACGCGCACCGAGCACGCGAAAACCCGCAACGCCGAATATCTACATGGTACGCACGTTCGGCCTACTTTTCTCTTCGAAATCTGATGGAAAAAAGAGTTCAAGATGATTCAATCCGTCGGAGAGTCCAGTAGGGTCTCTCAGACTTAACCATACGGAGCCAGCTGTCGATTTCGCATCCAGCTGTCGATTTCCTTCGATTTCGCATCACTTTTGGGCATCACAGGCGCGCGGAGTGATCCGGCACACATTGATACAGCAGAGTCGGAAGTTGTCGGAAGCAGCTTCACCCAATAAAGGCACGCACGTGAAGCGCATATATGGGGTTCTGAATCTGAATATATAAATAGTGGCGTACATAAAGGCCCGCTAGCAGAGGGACGAGCAAACGACGCTCCACGACAGTCCTTCGATGTCTCTTGCGACTCTTGCCTCCGCTACTGTGCTTTTTGCCTCATCTTTCCGCCTTGCTGGCGCAGTTTCTGCACAGACCTTCGAGCCCCCCTCGAAAGGACCACTGGTGCAGACTGCGAACTACACCAGTTTCTCCAACCATACACTTCACGACAAATCAGTTGTAAAGGGGAAAGTTTTCGATCGGATCATCCAAGTGTGGCTCGAGAACACAGACTATGAGGTATGCATGCATTTCGTTCATCATATTTTCTTGTGACTGTTTGCCCCCCACAGAGCGCCGCAGCGACCCCCGTTTTTGAGCAACTGGCGAAGCAAGGACTCCTGTTTACCAACTACAAGGCTGTCACGCACCCGTCGGAGCCAAACTGTGCGTTCTTTGTGCTGTTGGCCAAGCCAAAGCTTACCTTCCTCGTTATAGATGTGGCCGCTCTAGGCGGCGACTTCTTCGGGATGCATGATGATGAGTAAGTGTTCTATCTGTACATAAGCTCCAGCGCAGTTGAACTCATGGTGGGAACAGCATGTACCACATCCCATCGAACATCAGCACTGTCATCGACTTATTGGAGGCGAAGTGCGTCACATGGGCGACATATCAGGAAAACATGCCTGAGGATGGCTACTACGGCTTCACGTACGCCTATTATGTGTGTCATGCAAGTATTTGCTCATTGATCTGGCTCGATAGGTACACCGCTGAAAACTACGGCAATTCGTCTGCCGCACCTTACACTTACTATGTTCGGAAACACAACCCTCTCATCATCTATGACTCCGTCTCCCAAGACGCCGCCCGGGTCAAAAATATCCGAACTTTCAACGACTTTGCCAACGACGCCGTTAATGGAACCCTGCCCCAGTGGATATTCGTTACTCCGAACATGGTAGACATTTTCTTTTGGGGGAAGTTTGGGTCTGATTCTCGTTTAGATCAACGATGCGCACGATACAACAATCGACTTCGCGGCGTCTTTCCTCGAGTATTGGCTGCTGCCCCTGCTCACCGATAAGCGTGTCAACAACGACCGCACGCTCATCCTGCTCACTTTCGATGAAAACGAAACGTACGAGATCGAGAACACCATTTACTCCTTGGCGCTAGGTAACAACTTGAATCTATTGTTCTTATCTCCACTACTAATCCATTGAACAATCATCAGGTGGCGCTGTTCCGAAACACCTCCACGGCACCACGGATGATACTCTGTACACGCATTATTCTGCGTTGAGCACCGTTCAAGCCAACTGGGGTCTCGGCAGTCTTGGCCGTCAAGACACCAACGCGTGCGTGTTCTGTTCTCCTTCCGGCTGCTCTTCATAAATCGCTTCGAATTCGTTTTAGCACCGTTTCGAACGTCTTCTCCTTCGTCGCCCAGAAGACCGGATACAAGAACGTTCACGTCCCAGCTAACAAGGTCCCGCAGTTCAACCTCACTGGTGTCGTCCCAGGCGCACTTAGTACGCCCAGTTTTCTTTTTGCTACCGCCCACTAACGCCCCACAGCCTCGCAGGCGTTCATCCCGTTCGCCGCACCGAATCTGAAAGCGAAGGGCGCAGGCGGCGGCCATGTTTTTCTCCGTCCGGGACTTAACAAAGCGCTCACCGCTTCCTCGCTCCCCCCGCCTGTAAACATGGTGGCGCTGAACAGCACGACGCCGTGGCGGATGTCGCCCAGGACGACGTCGGGCAAGCACATCATCCCTTGCGCGGGCAGCGCGTGCCCCTAGTTGAAGGGCTCACCCCACGCTCATTAGTTAGGAACATAATTACATACTTATTATAATCTGAAACGAACGGCGCGGACTTTGGCCGGCGCCTGAATATTCCGATTCGCACACTTCTAGAGCTCTGATGCTTGCCCTTGTATGCAGTCGTCGGTCTCAAAATTGCATGAAGCTGAGCCGTATAACTCGGAAACACGCGATGCCAGAAAGAATATGGGATTAAGACAAACGCGGGAGTTCAAGTGAATATAAGCTTCACGAACACGCAGGAACAAGGATTAGAGACCAGTCAGGAGTGGTAACTAGTTAGTCTATAGTTACCGCGCCTTGATTACCGTTAGGTCTGCTTATTATGTAAGCTTTCTTGTTTAGGAAGATGGTCCGAGTCACGTGGGGGGCTCAGCGACGCGACTTCGACGCGCCGTGCGCGTTGTTACTTCAACTGTGCCAACTTTTGAGCATAAAGTCTACTTAGACATCATATGAAGTAGTTTTGGATATAATCCTTTCTAATTTGAGGCCTGCAGCTCACAGCCAGGCATCAGTCACCCAATTTAGTGTACAGAATGGATATCGGACGGCTGAACAACCAGGAAAAAGGTCACTGCAGAAAGGCTCCAATAAATGACAAGTACGAAGGTATTCCTAGGGGATTTCGAGCATTTGCGAACAGATAACGCGTCAGAAACGCGTCCGGGATATCATTTGTTTGTGCAAGCATCCTCATCATTACATAATAAGGAGACCTAACGGCAATCAGGGCGCGGTAACTAACAGACTTCAGAACGAGGAACGAGCGAGGGAGTCTGTCAAGAGAGACTAGTAACTAGTGGTAAATATCTGAATCCGGAGACGATGCGGCTCTAGTCTCTTGAAAACAGACGCTACAACATTATGAGCTCGTGCCTCGCTTGTTGTAATGCGGCTCTCGGAAATGATCTGGGCTCGACATCAATAATCATACATACTACTTAGTCCTCGTTCAAAAGGGAAACTAAGTATGTGCTCCCGCTCTCGCTTGGAATTGATCAGACGATCTATCTCATGCACAAATAATGTGGAACGTACCTCATAAAAGATCTATCGTTTGACTGCTTCGTTGCTGCTTCGCTCAGGCTGGGTTTGAATTTTGAGCACCGGCTGCCGGATCGAGATTCTTGTGGCGCACCTTTAAATTGTCCACGTGCCAACTTAGTGGCACGTGCTAGATATGTGCGTTTGTCCTCTTCCAATCCTCTTCCAAGTTCCTTCACGATGGAGTCGCAGGCAATCGACGACCTGTACCGTGAAATCTTTCTTCTTTTCGACTACAACCCGCCTCCCGTCTCTCAAGACCCCAGCTTGAACTTTCGCCCCGATCTAGAGCACGAACTTACGACCTTTTACGACAAACATCTTGACGAGAAACTTTGTCTGAAATCCGTCAGGACGATGCCGTCCTTACCAAATGATATCGCTTCTACCGTTATTACCGCACTCAAAGATGTCAAGGAGAAGGGCATCTATCTTCCCCCCCTCAGCGATGATGACGAATTTACCGACGCACGGTGGCGTGCCATCCAAACAGGAGTGGTTCGAACGGCGGAGGACGTTGCCACATTCTATCGGACGACAACTTCGGCGTACTGCCGGCCGGTAGCGTCTATGCTTGCTCTTCACCAGCGCGCGCCCTGCTGGGCAGCAGTCGTTGCATGGCGCCGCGGACTCGAATGTAAACCGCCGTTGCGGTTCATGGGTTTAGAAGAAGAATTTGCCTTGCGCGTCCCCAACGGAGCGCCAGGACAGGACCCACAGATAAATCCGGCCCTCTGGACTTCTTTAGATGACGCCACCCGGAAGCTGGTACTGGACGCCATGGCTCAATTCCCCGGCCTAGCTGTATGGCAAGTGTTCATGCCATCCGAGGAAGCGGACGAGCTTATCGACGACATGGGCACGGTTGCGGAACGAGAGTGCTTCCACCCATACCTGTGCGGCACTGTAGGATTCGAGTCGAATCCATCCCGCGTCATGCCTCCTCCAGATTCCGGCAGCACCCCCTGGACTCTGCCTGCCCTTGTGAAGGCCTCGCAGTCGCCTATATCGGATCCCTATCCTGAGATGTATTCGTCCCGTGGAAGTCTGCGACTTCGTGCGATCAACAAAGCGAACACGTTGGCTTCACCAGCCGGTTGCAAGAAAACATTGCCGGTTAGGACCCCTGTAGAAGGCTCGATAACTATTCCCAACAGACACGCTGTGTCGCCGAGTACACTTACGGACCGGTATATGCAACATGTACGTCCAGACTTGTCGCGCGATACTCCACTTATGATCAATATCATCAGGCATGGACCCGGGCTGCCGCGTTGGATTCTACCTTCATAATCTTCTACAACGGGAATAGCGAGCGAATCGGCTTCCGGCATCGCGCAACCCAAACACTTTACCTGTCTGAATACTTCGTACCTCGAAGCTGCGGTGACCCAGGCTACGGAAAAATCCACACCGGGCTCTATATCTCGATTCAGCTTGATCTCGTAGATCGCATGGAGCAACATAAGAAAATGGAGACTGAAACGCGACCCGCTCCGAGAGACCAGCCTGACTCTTTCCGAGCAGCCGGCGAGCCTCCCAAGAAGCGTCAGAAACTTGATCGCCCAGCGGGGAAGAGTCCCCCGGAACTCGGCATCGTGGTACGCCCTAAAAGCTTTGTTTGCCCATCTGCTGAAGCGCAGCCCTCCAGGAAATCGGTGCCCGCAATATTGCCCTGCTCGTCTTCCAATACGGCATATACAACTCTCAGCGACCGGCAGCCTTTATGCGCTGCGCGCCCTCTCTTACGATGGAAAACCCAGGCCCAAATCGTCGATGCAGAGCTAGAAAACACTACCACCGTCACGAGTATATCCTGATTACATTGACATCTGAGATCGAGCGAGGCGCCACCGGAATCGTGCACGGCGGAGCTCTTACGATCTCTGATATCGACGGCAGAGACTTTACGGCCCGCATCGTCGTCAAATTCGCCTTCTCTGCGAAGCAAAAAGAGAAAATGCGGCACGAGTTTTCGATTTACCGCCATCTGTCTGCAGCTCACGTTAAAGGGGTCGTTGACGTTTTCGGGCTATTCGATGACGTTGAGCAAGGACCTTTGGCGATGGTGATGAGCTACGCTGGCGTCTCCATTCGTTCCCGGCCGAGCAGGAACCTGGATGTAACCGTTACTGACGAAGAACGGTGCCGTGCTTCTCAATACCCATCTTCCGCTCCTGAATTCGGTCTAGTGCTGCTTTTCTCCAGGTACTCGATGGCATTCACGCTGCGAATGTACGACACCACGACATTCGCCCCGAAAATATGCTCGTTGACGAGACTGGACGAGCGACAATCATTGATTTTGACATCGCCGAGTTATACCCTAGTCGGTCGTCAAGAAAACGCGAACGGGAACACATGGTTGGCCTTTTGAACGACGCCTATGTCCCCCCTAGAACATATCTGAGTGCAGCATCATCCTCCGATCCGGAATCCAGTCTCGGTGGTCTCGACTCTGGTGAAGAAAGTGCATAGTAATCGAAACTAGTACCGGCGGCTGTACTAGCCACTACCAGAAATGGGTATGGTGGACTCGAAGTTTCGGACATTCTTCGAGTTGACTTTTGAATAGACTATTCACTGGGTGGTCCAGCATAGGGCTGTTGATTTGTGCATTCAGCTGTGAAAATGCCCGCCTCGCTCCTGAGTTTGTTTCCAAATTCGGTCGTAGTTCTACTCATCATTCAGCTAGTATATCACCCTAAGCTTGGGCGCAGCACTTAGATTTCCTCGATCGTACTTATGTGCCTTGGAAGCCAGTAAGTACCCTCGTCATAGGTTGGACTCATTTTCCGAGAGTCGAGCAGTGCCAGGTCACTTGATTATCCACTCCATCTCCTACAACAAGCGAGGCACGAGCTTAAAATGTTGTAGCGTCTGTTTTCAAGAGACTATCCATATCCCAAGATGCTGCCACTGGCTCGCTGCAGCATGCTAAAAAATCCGGATTTACTACACTGGCAGCTCCAATTTGGCTCCAATCCACTTCTGTCGCCGCATCAGCTTATTGCCCCACTGTGCCGTTTACTATACCTCTGGGCACCGCGTCTTGGCAGTTCGTTCAATTGTTGCGGTATAGAAAATTTAGATATCATACAGACTGAGAAAAAACTTGAAAAAAACCACGTGTCCGAGTCCCACTGCAGTGCTGGCAAACTATGCATGTTGGCATCTGCGCCACACGCGGTTGGGACCTCCCTCGGTAGCGTTTTCTCATGCGGGCCCGGGCTGTTTTGGTGCTCTGCCTTCTCCCCTTCATCTGCGGGTCTCTTCAATTCCAGCCGCCTACGCACTCCCAACAGACACTAATCACTGCCGAACTCGACTTGTACGTCGAGTCTCAGCTCACGTACTGGAACTCGTCCGGGCTGGCTGTAGCGGTGGTTCGCAAGGATGAAACCTTCCCTGGAGGCTGGAATATCGCGTTTGGATCCTACGGCAAAGCGCGGGCGGACGGCACGCGTGTCACTCCCGACACCGTCTTTGCCATCGCGTCGGACAGCAAGCTCTTTCTCGCGATGGGCGTGGGGCTGCTTATCAAGAACGAGTCTCTCGCTGAAGCGCGGCGCACGAAGCTGCGATGGGACACCAAAATCGCGACCCTGCTGCCGGAATGGGGCCTGATGGATGAGGAGATGCAGAACGGCGTGACGATCCAGGACATGCTGGCGCACCGCACGGGCATGCCGCGCCACGACTACTCGGGCTACGCGCGCGCTGGCGGGGTCTCGGAGATGGTTCGCTTGCATACCTTGCCGGTTCTCATCTCTTCTAACGCGCCCCAGATCTCGACCTTGCGGTACCTCCGCCCGTCCGCTGCGCTGCGCGAGCAATACCAGTACAACAACCTCATGTACGAGGCGCTCTCACACCTCCAGCCGACCCTTTTGAACGAGACGTTCGAGGCGTACATTGGCGCGCACATATTTGCGCCGCTCGGCATGGCCGCCTCGACGTACTCGGTCGCCGAGGCAGAGGTGCGCGGGACGTTCGCGCACGGGTTCCAGTGGAGCATGAAGGACGATCTCGCGGGTGAGACCGGCACGCTCACCGCGACGGTGCCGTACTTCCAGCGCCCGGGCGAGGAGACGGTCTGGGCGGGTGCGGCGGGGATCCTGTCCTCCGCGCGCGATCTGGTGCGTGGCCTTTTCATCGTGCGTTCTCTTTCTGACAGAATGCAGTCGACATGGGTCGCGATGCTTCTCAACGACGGCCGCCACCCGGCGACGAATGCGACGGTCATCCCCGCAGATGTCGTCGAACACGTCGCGCTCGGCGCCAGCGTGTCGCTCAAGAAGGCGGAGTACCCCGAGACGGTGCGCCCGCCGTCGTGTTATTGGAATCAGCTCATCATTTGCAGAGCCCTAAAGTCTACGGGTGCGGGCAGAACCGCTTCTCCTACCGCGGGCACGAGATCATCGAGCACGGCGGGAGCAACCCGGGCTTCAAATCCATCGTCACGCGTCTCCCACACGCAGACCTCGGCCTCGTCGTGCTCTCCAACGATGACAACGGCGTGCGCGTCATGGAGCCCGTCAAGTTCCGGATCCTCGACGCGCTGCTCGGCCTCGAGCCCATCGACTGGGCGCAGCGCTACGTCGCCTCCATCGCCAAAGGCATCCGGGAAAACCAAGCGGTAACCCCGCGCCCCGCGCCGCCCGTGCTCCCCGCGACGCCCTTCGCCGCGATGCAGGGCGCCTTCGCGCACGCCGCGTACGGCGCGTTCTCCCCGTGCGCCGTGCCCGCGACGTCCCCCGCCTGCGCCGCGACGCTCGCGCACCCCGCCGCGCGCGCCCTCCTGCGCACCGCGCCCGCGGGTGTGCCCGTGCTTCTCGCGCCCTTCGCGCGCACGTTCTCCACGCACGTGCGCCTCGTGCACTTTGCGGGCGGCGTGTTCAACGCGTCGCTCGTGTGGGCGCGCGGGGACGTGCTCGTGGGGCTCGACCGCCGGTTCGAGGTTGAGTGGGTGCCGCGCGGGGGCGCGGGCGGTGAGGACGGGTGGGCGTTCCGCGGGGACTTCTGGGGCGCGGAGGGCGACGTCCGTCCGCTGGAGGGGGCGGGGGAGGCTGGGGCGGAGGTGTGGTTTGGGAGGGTGTGAACTGGGGAGGTGCGTTGCTCGAATCCCGACAACCTCCTCTTATTGACCGAGCTTGTAGCAGTCCTAGATCAATCTCGTCGCGCCACGGACCTTGAGTCATGTATACAAATATAATCAAGGCCGCATCGCTGCCAAAACCCCATGCACCTCCGGGGCACTCCACTCGTCAGGCAGGGCACCACTCCTGGTCATGTTATGGTCGATGAAGCTCGCGATGCAACCGGCCTTGCCGCTCCCCAGAAGTCGCCGCAGCCATCGAGCACGGTGGGCACAGGTCGCCCCTCATATTCGCGCCGCATGTACTCAGCGTGGGCTGCAGTGGCCGATTACCCTTCTTATTCTCATACACAGACCTTCATGACATTGACAGTGTTCCGCCTGCTGCATCGGCAGCGCCATATCACGGCTCGTGAAACCCCGACTCTTTGCCTCCAGGGCCGATCACCCTACTTTTCGTGATCAGCGCGGCCATTGAGACCGCTGATACGGGTCGGATCTGCCGACCCCTCGTCAGGTCGCTTTTTGCGATTTATCACTTAACCAGTACAACTGCTAGTACTTCGGTACTAGTACTGAGTACTTGGTACTTGAACCCTGTCCGGTGACATACAGTTAGAGTCAGAGCGGAGCTCCGAGCTGCTGATTGTGTATTGACCATGCCGGAGAAGCCGTATCATGTTTAGACAAGTACTTATGCTCTGGGTCCTACTAAGCGGGGACTGTCATATTGCTTGCTAAGACCTCTGTGCGGTCATTAGTGAAGTACGAGTTCTTCCCAGGACTTGGACTACACTACGAAAGCTAGATACCATACCCAGGAGAATACCCACAAAAGCCTTGACAACTTTGGAGACCATGACTATACCCAAGGGACTGGATGGCCACAGTCCACTAGACAGGCATGAACCAAGTAGTAGGGTTCCAGGCCGCGACGCGCGGAGAAGTCCTTCAGAGTACTCTAGGAGTACTTGGGAACTATAGAGAGCAATAGACGCATGGATTGCTAGGAATGACAGTGATCGGCATAGTACTTGGCACGTCAAACGAGACATGTGACCAGTACGACGCGATCTGAGAAGTCAAACAAGGACAAAGGTTGTTCGACGAGAAGTCCACAGTACCTGTAGGAATGCCGAGAAGACCTCTGGAGAGGTCTGGCCCACACGAACTGAGTCGGACGGAGTCGAAACCAGTAGGCTAGGAGATTAGCAGACGAACCAACCCCGGAACATCGGTCAAAGCGGTCGCCCGCTGCGGCAGCAGTTCTAGTGGAGCGGCAAAGCACGCCATCGGGCTTTACAAACCAAGCCGAAGTGCGGCATCCTCTACAAGTACTTGGCAAGTACTCGGGAGCACTAGACAGTGCTCTTGGCCTGGCCTAGAGTTTGCAAATATACCACAACGGGTCTCTGGAGTTCTCACGGCGCGAGGATCCGGACCAGACCGGCTCTCAGCAGCCAATCATAGACGTTCCCGGGATCCGGACTTGTTTCATCTTATCTGTTTCACTCTGTCATCGTCGTCATTTCTATCTGTCATGTATTTCCCGGAAAACCTATAAAATAGCAAGTAGTAGCCGCAGTACAGTAGTTCATCCTTGCCCCCCAGATCGTGCCCACAGACTGCCTGCAGTCCAAAGTACTATCCCACGGCGTTGGTGTCCTCTGTAACTGAGCGGAGATTGTTTGTCAATAAAACATTATCTGTTGGTTTCATTAAGAACTTGACCTTGAGAGGTTGTTTCGCTTGAGGACTTGTGATCAGTAGTAAACTACTCAACTCACTTGTGAGACCCCGTAAATCCTTTGTCTATAGTGTCAAAGGTCGCACAGACAGTTCCCCGCCTTAGAAAGGGCTGTTGTGTAGGACTATTGATACAAGACCCCGTTTAGCAGGCTTGTTGTAGTCAGCTCGTCGCAGACAGTTCCCCGTATAGAAAGGGCTGTTGTGATAGAGGGCCAGCATTGATACAAGACCCCGTATAGCAGGCTTGTTGTGCTCTGCCAGACCTCTAAGAACTCGTTGGATCTCTTAGAACACTACCATCTTTCACCCACCCCGTATACCGTTCCCCCGGTATCTGTGGAGAGAGTTCTAGTTTAGTTGTTCCACAACTACTGGAAGTACTTGGGAGTGCTCTAGAGAAGTCGCATTCGTGTGCAGGCCTTGTCCCAGACCGTTGATCGCGAGATTACATCTTACCTGTATATCTCAGGGTGACCCGAACTCATTGTTGGTACCGAGTATTGGTTGTGTGTTGTGTGTGTGTTGGTTGAGTTAGTTGTAGTGTGTTCACGCGCACTAGTTCTAGTCTTAGTCTTCGGCAGCCCATACTCAGGTGCACCGTTTCATCTGGAGCCCACCGCGAGGGTCCATTTGTTATTTCGCGAGTTGAGACAAAAGCCGATCACTTTGTGATTGCAAAAGAGTTCTTTCAAAGAACCAGTTGGTTGGAGTTCTTCTACCTAGAAAACTTCATAGAGACCCCCTTCGTTGACACCCTGTCTTTTGGGCCAAAACCCAGACCTCAGACCGTTGACAAAAAGGCCCCAAAGCCGAGAACTTCTGATAAGACGGAGTTCAACGTCCCAGGACCTAAAACCCGGAAAACGCAGAATTCGCAGAGTGCTGGTTACAGTGCTTTGAATCTTGCAGGACCTTCGAGACGCAGTACTACTACTTTCAGTGGTCGTGAGCAATCACAAGCCAGAGATCGTACTAGCACAAACTCCGAGTCCCAGACCCGTAGAGACCTTCCGTTTCACGG
>JARJCN010000181.1:0-33637 GCA_029282135.1 Mycena belliarum
CACCCCGTTGCATTAAAAATACAAACAACTTTCTTGAACTTAGACCGCGTTAGCGACTAGGCCGACTAAGATTATCTAAAAAGAGCATTATCTAAAAAGCTGGTTCACTTCGTATCAAAGCGAATAGACCGTCAAATTGCAAACAACGCTCTTTAGTGTTGGAACCCCAGAACTCACTCGTCGGCCTATTGAATCATTAGAGTAGTGTTGGTTGTTGGTGTTGTAGTGACTCCCAAAAGAGTCACCGAAGCGCCTCGATTGCACGCTTGTTTCAGTAGTCAGCGTTTCAGCGGATCAACTAAGGGCGCATGAGTTCGAACCTCTGTCATCGCAATAGTTTTTGTGATAATTAAAGGGCGCGCTTTGCGGCAAAGCCCACTCACACGGAAAAATCTGAAGTCCCGAGGCGGCGAAGAATGTATCGAAAAGCTCAAGTTTTGGTTTCACAAATAGTCCACTGGAAAGCCCATCAGAAACTATAAGTTTTGGTTCGCATTTTGTGCCTTCTGATATCTGTAGAGAATACGGTATCATTGTCGTTTTGCTGTGTGTTGCCATATTGGTCTCCAAACCCACGGAAACACGCCTCACCCTCGGCTTCTCCGACATGACATGCCATGTACACACCTGCGCTTTTCTCCACAGCAGCCCACAAGCAGTCTCAACTGGCGCCCACGGAGTTGTGGCCATTGAATTTGTGCAGGCGGCAAGAATGCTGGGGCCTGTGGTGAGTCTTCTTGGAATTCCACTACCATGGAGCTCCGGCCTTCAAATTAGGTCCTGTGCGCGGTCACAGGCCACGTGATAACCGGAGCTCCGGCAGGGCTATGGGAGCGGGCGTGCGGGAGCGGAGGGGAAGCGGCAGATGGTGCAGGAACTGGGGTGGGGGTCGGAGCAGAGGCGGGGTTGGGGGCCGGAGCGGAGACCGGAGTAGGAACGGGGGCTGGAGCGGGGGCTCCCCTGACATCTTCCGGCCTGCGGTCAATCAGATTCTCCTCGAAAATCTGCTCCCTGTGAAACAGTCCACCTGAGTATAGGCTGCTCAACTAGTCTAGTCGGCTCACAAAACACAAAATACTTGACCAAGCGGGTGTCTCAATTATAACTTCATGTTAGAAAAATTGGTGACTCCAAAACCAAAGTTGTAGAGCTCATCAAGGCCATTCAGAGTCATCTAATGACCCATAGGCCAACTAGCTTGGTTAGCTTACAGAACACAAAATACTCAACCGAATGGGTGCCTAAGCTATAGCTTTCATCAGAAAAATTTGTGACTTCAAAACCAGAGTTGTAGGGCTCACTGAGGATACTCAGATTCATCTAATGAACCCTGGTTCAATTGCCTTAGTTGGCTCACAAAACACAAAATACTTGACCAAACGGGTGCCTCAATTATAAGTTCATTAGAAAAGTTTGTGACTCCAAAACCAAAGTTGTAGACCTTGTTGAAAGCCCTTCAAATTCATACAGGCGGTGAGAAACCAACGGGCGCCCGGTGAGTTCTGCCTTGAGAATCCCAAGGAATGGATATATTTCCATCGGCGAGTTCTCACCGGGTGCCCGCGGAGTTTCTGCCTTCAAATTCAAACTTGGCTCGTTTTTGGCACGGGTTAGGGCCATCAACTTGCCAGGGCAGTTTTGGAGAGCAGAAAAAATCGAGAAAAATCGGAGAATACAAGTAAATGAAATCTTAGTACATTGGGGATAAAATGGAGGCCCCACTGCTGCACTCAGCATCGGGTTGTACATGAGCGTGACATCCTGGGTGTGACACCATGGGGGGTGTCACTATACCAAATGCCCCAGACGTTCCGGTGTGATCTGTGCCCATCTTTTTTACCCGAATTACTCGCGTGGCACGGATCACCGGAACGTCTGGGTTACCGAGACAGTAACCAAGCCGTAACACTGAAGTTGTCCCGAGATTGGTCGGCGCGCCGGCCCGGAGACAGATCTAGCCCTGAACTTTTCCGGCCCTATTTTATAATTAGATGCCGGTGGCTGTATGTCATCGTTTTTTGATCAACGTCCTTATTGTATAAGTATCTCAGCGGACCTCATCTCGAGAACTAGGAATCAGAGCATTGATCCCAACGGGCTCGACTCGTCCTCCCGGCCAAATCCACTCGTGCTTTTTTCGGATTCAACTGAGTGTCCCATACGCTCAGGTACAAAGCTTATCCACCGCGCTGAGCACCTTGAATCCTCTGATTAACCCTTGCGTAGGATCTCTCCTAATATGAGTGGGCTCGAACTCGATATTGCCTCGGAGCGTGATATCGCAAGTGCAACATCTCAGCAGTCTGGAGTTCAACTCGAGGCTTCGAGCGGTGCCCCTGCCAATACTACGGGGCACAATGGAATCGCACTCGCAACGTCGACCATGGGATTCCGGCTCAACCCGGAGTCAACCGAATTTCAACTCATTTTCCTGAAGCTCTGTAGCGCTTTGGATATCATGGCCGCTGTAACCGTCACTGAGGCCCAGCTTCTACAACTGGAAAGGCTCCTCGGGGAAATTACGGAAGGAGGGGTATGTGCGATCTCCAGATCCCTTCAAATCTCTGAAAAATCATCGGCAGTTGACTCGATAGCACATCCACGAGTCCTATGTGAATCTAACAGAAATCAATATGGCAATGGCGCTGTGTTGTTGAGAGCCATCGTTGTTCTTTGAAGCACATCCGCTGCCAGTGGTTGCCGTGCGCGCGCGGCTCACGGTCATGACTCGGAGTTGCACCTGCGTTATCCGCCTCCACCAAGTCCCGCTGCCACCAGAGCGCATCGTGAGGCTGCTCAAGCCCACAACCACGCCGTGTCATTGCATGCAAATATGAGACTGCAAGCTTGAAGTCCGTTCTAGCGCCGAGTAGCTCGATGGGTGTGTTTCCCATTCTCGTGACCACCAATGAGCTCTCCGAGTGCACCTCCGCTCAACGGGGCCGGGGTGCATGCCGAGGCCAAAATCGAAAGATAGCCTCCCGAAGTTGCGGCTACCATTTAGCTTGATGTGGAAGACACGCCCGCACGAGTCCGGGCGGCGGGTCATGCCTCCACGCAAGATCCCCGCCCTTTCCGACCAACGTTAAACTAGGACTCGTCGGAGCAGAGGGGCGGGAAACGATGTGTCTGGCTGTTTAGAGTCTGCCGGCCATACTTACATATATTATCTAAAATCTGGGTCCCCGGCGGCTAGAAAAGAATGTTAGTTGTGACTGAAGAGAGACAGTGAACGGACTCCAGATGATCTCAACTGCTGTGTATTCGTTGAACCTACTTAGTACTCCCTGGCTAGTATTACCTGGCCTGTCGCAAGGTTCTACCAATGATATGCCAATGATATGCCAATGTAGGTGAGCGCGCGACAAGCTCACGGACACATTATCCGAGGTCAAATTCAGGAAGCTCCCCAAGGTCACAAGTTCAGTCAGGGGTCTCAGTGGGATTCATGTCCGGAACACCGGAATTCAGTCAGCTATCGACAGTGCACCCAAAAAAGCTCATAGATCTGATATGGATATCATATAATTACAGGAAAAGAATCTCGATCCCGGCATGGGATCTCAAGCTTTGTGAACACGGTGAAGAAATACCTCTGGGTGGGGTGTCAGATAGAGTCTTGACTGGATTAACTCCCATAGACGCTCACCGACTGTAAAGTCTGAATCGATGCGGGTTTTGATATCGCCGGTAGCCAGATCGGTAGGCACCTTGATGTGGCGTTCTCCCCCTGTCCGCATCCCAGCGATAGACGACTTCCAACCTAGTAAGCGTGAGCTTTGGGAATACCAAGGCAACAAGCAGATAATAGATACCTCGCTCTTTGGACCCGTCCAGAAGGAGCTTGACCTAAAACTGGTGAGTTTCAAGATCAAACTAGACGTGGGAGTCATTGTACCTTGTCCTCCTTAAAAAGAATCCGCTTCTTGGAGTCGAGAGACTTCCAGGTAGCCTTGACATCGACGGTGACGACGCTGCCACGTACAGCCTGTTGGTTGGACTCTGGTCCAGGCCGCACGTCTTTGAACAAGTAACTAGCCTATATGAGATAGTAGAGATAATGGGGTCAGACGAAGCCCTCACATCTTGCAAGGTACGCACCTTCGCTCTTTTTTCGATCTGAGAATCTCGCGCAGAGATAGTCGATCCCTTTCTCTTCAACGACACGATGGAGTCTACAGAGCTGATGGTCGTCGCACTAGCAGAGGACCCCGTCGAGCTGACATCGTCGGAGCTGTTCAGAGTCAGGTGGCTCATTGCGTAGGGGAGAGAGATGGCCGCTACATAGCCAAGGGTAAGGCGTTGAACGAGAAGCGCAAAAAGTAGGACGCACCGAGCGATCATCCAAAGAGGTGCACATCACTGGATAATCGTCGATGAGTCACAATGTATGAAGGGGAAACCGAAGGACTCACTTGGGGCCCTGGGCTTTGAACGTGTAGTTTTGATCTTTGATTAAAATGATGTCCAGGCACCTGTGCTCGTTCTGCGAATCGAGATGAAACAGAGCCGACACAAAGCGAGAGTGGAAAGGAGTTGACCTTGATAGGAGTCAACGAAAAGATTGGTACGGACTGAGCAAGCTCGCAGCCATCCTCGCTAGCAACCGAGTCGTGAGTAAGGAGGACGACAGTTCTTCCATCCTCCCCCACGACGTCCGAGCCTAGGGTAGCATTGGACAGCTTGAGAGTCTTCAGTGGCGCGAAGATGGCAGAGGTGTTGCCTTTGATTTGGAGGCTCCTAGAAACCGAGTTCAATACACGAGATCCTGCACAATTTAACGGAGTAAGTCCTACCACAGGTCAGACATTTGTATGGTCGAGTGGCAAGGGGCTGAAGTTGTAAAAGTCAGAGGAGGGCTTCAAACCAGACCTTCAAGCTGGCGTGGTTATAACAGAGTCGCGAACAATGGGACAATGGAAGCATCAAGGATAAAGCACAAAGCAAGAAAGGAAAGCAATGCTGACAAACCTCAGGCTCCGAGTCGCAGTCCAGTAACAAAGGAAAGATGGAAGTCATCCACGCTCAGTGCGCCCGAGGGTTCCTGAGTAGCAGATCGGTTGGCACAATTGCAAGATTTATGGGAACATCAGGCAGAGAGAGGGATTAGAAGGAGATACGATCGATTCAAAGGGACATACCAAGACTGTTAAGACTGATAAGACATTCGAGCGCTGAGCGCTGAGAGCGCCTGAGAGCGCTCAGCGCTCGAATTTCAAACGAGTGAGACGCGAGAAATTGCCAGAATTGCGTATGCAAGCCCAGGCCGCCGTCTTCAGGCAGGGAGGATCAGTTGGCAGCTTGTAACATACCCAAAGTTTGTACCACGCCGTGCACGAAGCATGAGGTGAGCCGTCTTCGTTGAGTATCACACCGTACGCGACTACTAGCAGGTCTCTCGCTCATGGCACAAATCGTCTCAGTTTAACATTTACTAACGGCGGATTTCCGAATGTGAACCTGTGCATCCCGCCTACATAATGCAGCGACACATCGCTGGCCCTGATCCTCCTATAAGCAGATGTTGAGTGCTCCCTTCTCTTCAACTAGGTGTATCAACGGGGCTTACAGGCTTCTGACTCCTGAGCGCTGAGCTCTGATCGAGTCTGTCCACTCCTCGTCTTCCTCCTATCATTCTCACTGCGTCTCCGATCGGCAACCTGTTTCACCGGGTGCACTGTACAAAGACTGCAGGGCTTGTCCTCAAAGACGGAACACTGAGATCGGGCGGGTAGGTCCGCAAACTGGGATCCTCGTCAAGGAATGCCGATAGTAGTACTAGAGCTTGAAATTTACAATGGGTCCAGCCACAGCCTTTACCGTGACCAACCGGTTGTTGACCAGGAACATCGAGGACTGTTCGGGGTTTAAGCTGAAGTCTGGTGTTTCCATGCTACGCGTTAACTTGAAGTCGGGTTGGATGAGATCAGCGGCCGGTGACCATGACTAATGACTTGAAGCTCCGGCTGTTCGGACTTGATGAAATGATTCAAATGAAAGGCAATGGGGGCACAAACTGAAGCTACTAGAAGGAGCAATAAATGTTGTTTGAAAAGAATTGATTAGCAGGAGGACCGTCGCAGAATGCATGAGAACGATATATTTCATGATCAAATTTGACACGGTCAGTAGATGGCAGTTTCGCGGTACATCAACGGTATACGGGGCGGGCGGGCGTCGCGCCAGGGCACGAGACGGGCGCGCTATGAGATGTGCAGTTCGGCGGTGGCATCGTGCGAAGCGCGGGCGGGCGGACCAACAGTTGGCGCCGGCGACGCATCCCCTTGACTTGACGCGCCTCTCGCGCCCCACCTCGCTCGTACAGCCGCGGCTCGGCGCGATCCTGCCTCGGGTACGGTACCCGACTCACACGCACTGCGGACTCGCTGCCTTATTTACAGCTTTCGACCCTGTTCGCGCGGATTGGCGTGCCTCGGGGGCGGGCAATGCGACAGGCCTTCTCGCTTCGCATGTATGCCCGCGGCTCGGGGCCATTGATTGCGCCACAGGAACTGGAGCGAAAGCGCATCTCGGGCGCTGTACACTGCAGACATGTATGTTAAATCATTCATTTTCTGAGCAGCAAAGATACCATCATCTTTGCCATCCATGCCCCTCTTCACCAGCGGCCTGATGAGCAGCGTGGCCTTGCATTTCGTGTCGGCGGCATCGGTGTTGGCAGTAGTGCCTCGATCTCGCTCGTCGCGGAAGTCAGCAGCAGCCAGCGCGCCGCCAAGCTGCTCACGTTCGTGCTGTGCGTCCCGCTCTCACGCTGAATCGGCATGCTCTCCGGCGCGGGGCTGCACGCGGAGATCGCGGCGGCGTGGAGGGCAAGCTGGAGTGCGTCTTCGAGGTGCTCGAGAAGTTTCTCCTCCTGTACCACCGGCTTGGAAACTGCCTGCGCAGCCAAGCCAAGCCCCGCGTCGCCGTTCTCGTTCGACGTCACGCCCAAGGAGCTCTCCCCACCCGGGAAGCTGCTCGTGGTATCCGACGGTCCCTGGCGCTTTAAGTGGGCGGTGACCGGTGAAGGTTGGTTGGGGCTCTAGGGTTTATTACGGTACCTTGCTTGACAATTGCAAGTTGCTCTCCAACCTCAAAATTGCGTGGTCCTACCCGCTTTGATCCTATGTCCGAATTGATACGAATCTGAAAGGACCCGGAGCGCGCCTTTTAGTGACGCCCCTCTGCTGTGTGTTTTCATTCCTCTTGTCCCGTATCAACACCTATCAACACTGGCGCGCCGCCAGCGGGAGATCAGCACGTCCGTGTCGATGGGCGGGCGCGTCACCGCTGCGAGGTGCATACCGTGTCTTACATCACGTCGTCTCGATCTGCCTCGCGTCGGACGATTGATTCCTATATGCATGGTGCGGCGGGGTGGTGCATCGGGCGTACAGTGCAGGGGCAGGAAACCGAGGACCGTTTCGCGGACCGTCGGCGCTAGCGCGGCGACGCAGTTGATAGGTCCAATGGGGAGGCGTGCGAGCCCGGCCCTGTGTACAAGCACGCCGACGCTGAGGCGCGTGCGTGGGACGCAGAGGCGCAGCTCAGGGACGTTGAGCCCGACTCGGACGCAGCTTGCGTGGACGACGACGAGGAACAAGCCCTCTCCGCGCACACAATTGACGGGCTGCGCGCGACGACGTACGCTGATTTCGCAGCGGCGAATGGCTGCGGGGCGGGGGAGGGAGATGGGAGAGGAGGCGACGGCGTACGACGCAGGGGGCGTCGCAGCAGGTAAGTTGCATCTTTCGAGCCGTGGCGCTGCTGCTCGTAAGGCACACCAACCTCAGCTCTTCAACGCCCGCCGCTTCTGCCCCGGCCGCGAAGCATGCACGCCGCATCCCCAACGCGCTCGAGCGCCCCCGCCCTTCCCTACGTACGTACGCTACATATCTACTCATCGGCCCATATTTTACTTCTACAGACTATTATCGGAGCGACTACGTGGTGCGCGCGCAACTTGCGCAGAGTCGGACTACGAGCAACATCGTCGCAAGTCCTCGATGCCGCCGCCTCCAACGCATCGAGCGCGCTCGGTGCATGGCGTTAGTAATGCGCCCCGCCGCGAACCTCGTGCCGCGCGCGCAGCCGCCCCACACCATGTTCTCAAGTCCACTCGCGGCGGCGCCGTGCGCTGCGTGCGACGGCCACGCCGCTTCGCGTAAGTCCACGGTAGCGCCCCGTCACCTACACGCCGCCCCCGATCTCCGCGCCGGCACGGGGCCCTCCCCCGACGTGCCGTCTCCCGGCACACGCTCACTGCATGTCCCACTCGCCGCATCGCGCTAGGATTTTCCACACAATTTTTGCAGCTGCGGCCGACGTCGCGACGCCCCAACTCGGGCGCATTTTAACGGACATGCTGATCTCTACGAAGCTTTGGGGTCTCGAACCCGCCAATCACACGGCAAATGGACCCGGACATCGCTGAAAAGCGTGGTGCTCTGGCTTTTCATAGATTTGAGCTCAGGCTCACTATGTATTGAATTTTCGAGTCGTAGAATTGGCAACTGTGTCTCTATGATTATTATACGTGCTCAAGCAAGGTCTGTGCCGACGGTGTCGGCGCCCACTCGTACGAATCATGATTCAAAAAGGTCGAGCACGGGGAGTCAAACCCCGATCTGTTATGTTTTGTCCGAAAACAAGGTGAAACCGTGCTACCCCTTGCACCATGCTCTCTTTTACCATACCCCTGCGTCGTGCCATGAACCTCGGATGGTGCACGGGTTCAAATCAGGCTATTTGTATCGCTCACTTAAATGTGGTCGATCGAATATATACGGCGCTTCAGCCTCAATGGAGAGTTATAAGTACCAGAAGGAAGCCCTTATCAAGAAGCTTACAGATAATGGCCCAAATATTTCTTTGAAATAAGATGACAACAGCCGAAATCGAATGGCACATGACCTCTGGTCAGTTTGTATTCATCCGCGAACCATCCGCGCTGTAGCTCTTCATAGCCTCGACCACCACTGGATCAATTCAAGTTTGGCTGCACATAATTTTGAGGTAGGCGTACTGCATATGGAGCGCGCTTTCCCTTATGCCATCAGATATTCAAAAATGCGCCCTTTCGCAACCCACCTCTTCCTCGTGCTCTGCAGTGCAGCGCTTACCACCACCGTCTTAACCACCATCATGCATCCAGTGTATATCCTATTTCCCGGGGTCCCTATGATTCTACGGTACCCAGAATCGATTTCTATCATCCACGTTGGTTGCCACTGGATGCAGAATTTATGCCACTCGAGGCTCCGGGTGCTGCGCTGGCCCATGGAGTCCATTTGTGCTACGGTGCAATGCTCCCGTTTGCATGGTACGAAATCCGAATCCAACCCCGGCTCCGAAGTAGGCTCCGACTCTTCCGCCGAACAACCCTCTTCCGAAACTTACTATCAATACAATCTGGCCCTGGACGTCGCTGGCGCCCAAGTTATATACCAGATGACAAGTGCTACCCATGGCCTGACCTTATCGTGCCGAATGAAACGCTGGTGGACTGCGGGGGAAGCGTCCTGCAACCACGAGTTCGTTTTACCCGCGGAGGTGCTTCGGGCTGGCGATGCCGTGGAAGGAGAGTGCTGGACCTTCCAGGGTGGTACCGGCCATATTGCCATTCGGCTTTCAGAGAGAGCAAAGATTTCATCTTTGACCATTCAACACGTCATGCCATTCACATGGCACCAATCCCCCAATGCTCCCCGTACGATGTCTTTGTGGGGTCTCACGAGCGAAGCAGATCAGCCGGCGCTTCAAAGAACATCTGGCATATTTTCCAAGCCCGCAGATTTCCATACCTACAAGCGGTTTTCCCTACCTGGCGACGTACAGTCTACCGGCACGTTCGTCCTTTTCGGCCAGCTCGAGTATCTCTGGGGCGAATCTACACCATCCGAACAGGTGTTTGTCATTGAGCACCCGGATGATCTTCTGGATGGGTTTCGGGTGGTAGTTCTGGCCGTGACAAGCAATTGGGGTACCGGTGCAGATTTAACTTGCATTTCTCGAGTCAAAGTTCACGGAGTCCCATTATCCAGAGATTCTTAGCTATAGGCATGTGAGTTGGAGATTGTACGCGAACGAGAGAGACTGCAGCCCGAACCAAGGTAGCCGGCGAGTGACGTGTATCATAGTAGCACTGGTTACGAGTCACATTATATCCACGGGCCTCGATCAATGCACATCTCGATATCTGGGTGAACTCTAGCAGTTACTCTGATTGAACCAGTCTGCGCCGACAACGCAGGCATTTAGCCAACCGTTTATATACCTTGCTTGTAGCTATAGTATGAAGGAAACGTTTGAAGGAAACAAGTGTGTAGAGAAAACCATGATACGTCTCGTCCATATCATACTAAGGGTTGAGGATGAGAGATACTCGAAACCTGGATCAGGCCCCGGGGATGGAACAATCATCCGCGAATAAGGAGCTCTCAAACCAGGCTTCATAAGCCTAGAACGGGAGCTAGCCCCAGTGCTGGTCATGAACGGCCGGCAGTGGTGAACGGCGTTCAACGGACGCGGATGAGAGACGGTTCCGATGCATCAGTGGCAGGTGGTGCTGGCTCATCCTCTCATCCGCATCCTCATCGAACCAGCATTCGACTGAAATCTCTATTGCGCGCAAAGGCAGGTTATCATTGCTTGAGATTACATAGAGATACTATGAAACTGCCGCAAGCCTTTATCGGCATTACCTCCGACCTTTCTTTGAGCTACGTTCCGACTTGCCCTGTGCAGGAATAGGAGGCAGCGATGGATCATTGATGTCCAGAGGAGGCTTGCTACCATCAATGCAATGATGAAATCGGGCAGCGTGTCTGGACGAAAATGAAGTGTAAGTGGTTAGGAGGCTTTGCAAGAGGCGATCTCACCTGAGGATTTCCGGCGACTACACCCACTACCCTACATTCTTCGTTGCGTGTTTGCCTGTCGCTGACGTCTTCTCTCAGATCTAGTTGCATCACATCCCCAGCCTTTCCCCACCCAATGTGGTACAACTCGCTCGTCGCGTCCACCGCCCTCTCGCCTCCGCCACAACCACAAGCGCAACTCCGCCGTTCCCGTACGCCACCATGTGACGCTATGACGATGCGGACACGTACCAGCCGCCCACGTCATCTGAACCGGTCCCACAGCGCGTTGGCGGTGTCCTCATCCTGAGTTGCTGCACGAATTCGAGCGGAGCGCACTGGCGGGCGCGGGGATCTCCATCGGTGCATCGGCCGACTTTGGGCAGGGCGCCGACGCCGACCCCACTGTCGTGCGCCTACGCCCGTGGCAGGCCTGCGCTTGGGACGCCGACGGCGGGTGGGCCGCTCGCGTCGCCGGGGTCTGCGGCGGGAATGTCAAGGATAACCAGGGGGGTCCCTCGCTCTGCGCGTCATGCGGAGTGTACGCAGCATGGCGCGGCTCAGGACGTGAGATCGCGACGAGAAAGAGAAGGAGCGGGATGGGAGGGCGAGGGGCAGTTGCGGGTGAAGGAGAAAGTGAAGGCGAAGGAGTGGAAGAAGAGGAAGAAGCAGGATGGGCAGCGCGCGCCAAAGCTCCGGCATTAGCTTCAAGGTTGGTGCGCTGGGAACCTCGCCAGTGCAGTGCAAGCGCGCCATCCTGGGCCTCTAACTCGGCAAGGGCAACACGCTGGCCAAGGCGGCGAGGGGAGCACCGGCATTGTGATGGGCCTGCTGGGCCTCGGGCGCGCGGTTGCGGGCGGGAAGACTCACGGCAAGCAGCGTGGGTGGGCCTGCGTTCGCCTACGCGCCGTCCACGAGCAGAACCGAAATCGCGTCGGCTCGGACGCTAGGTTTACTCAGTTCGACATGGGGTTCCATGATACACAGCTAGCTTTTGAACACATCGTTATAGACATATATCAAGCTTCATGTACATCGTGCGATTTGGAAATGTGAACTTCGGAGTGGAATAAAGGGATTCTCGGTCATATCGTCCGTCTTGAGCCTTTCCAAGTATTGCTGCACCAGAAGGGGCGCATCCATGCCAAGCGACTGCATATCTTCCGTGCACCTTTGCAACGCAACAAGTATTTCCCTATGGAAGGCATGGGCAGTCCAGAGACGCGGAGGCTGCAACCCAAGTCTAATCTGTCGGTCGTACACCGTCAGGAAGACTGCGGCATCGACTAGGGATCTCTGAAAGGGGTGCTCGTTAGAGCAGAGGGACCTAGTAATAAGCCAGATACGTGCGTCAAAGATTTGAACCAAAGTCAGGCTGCCGTCCATGACTTTATACCGACCAGAGGCCCAAGCGCGGAATTCAATGGCATGGTCAACTGAAATGCGCCACTCTTGTAGTTCTTCTGGTGATGTTCCCAAATCGCAAAGGTCAGGATATGTTCTCCAGTCTAAAGCTTTGGCAAGAAAAAGAACATTTCCCACAGAAATCATCGAAAGCAGATCTGGCCAAAATTGAAGGTCGGGCAGATGATTGTGGAAATGTCCTTGCGAAAACGCCCCTACTTGATAGGTGAGTATGACGGACAAAAACTTGTGGAAAAAAACGAACCTTCAGCCAAATCTTGGTTTGTAAACCAAAAACTGAACAGGCGCGACAGTAATGGTAGAGTAGGAATGAGCTCCATAGGAGCTGAGAAAGCTTTGCGGTAGATTCCACAGATGCTATCGAGCATTGTGCTGACCTGGAATATCTCAACACCCCTGAGAAGTGTAGATTGAATGTTGTAGTAAAAGTACGGGGTGTGGGGCCGGAGGAAACTGCTTGAACGGTTAGTGGACTGCCTGCCACCATGGAGAAACAAATCGCACAATACGCTCCGAGCAGGGATGCTTAGTAGATCCCACTCAAGCTGCTCCACCAAGGATGCCTCAAACTCCAAGTCGGACCAAGCGATGTGTCCTGCCGCCGTCTTCGTCTTCCCAACACATAGCAGAATTTCCCCTTCATCCAGGATTAAGACGGTGGCTCTGTGTGAAAATTTGATCATTGAACGCGTGTTTGGGCTTGCAACAGTGAACCACTGTCTCAGATCTGGCGGGCTATTATATGGAGTGTACCCCTTCAGCTTGTTACAATGCGCCGCCGCCAGGCCGCTGGTATTCAGATATCTTGGGAATAAAGTCAGCCATTGAGAATGACGATGGAAGAGGTTCACCTGAAATTGTGTGGCAACGTGAGCTCACAGTTAGTGTCTATGGGGGTTGGAATCAAAATGAAAGCGCCCAGGGGCAGTTTTTCGAGGAGGAATTCGACGTTCAATCGAAAGATACAACGAGATGTCGCTGTGCACTTGGTCAGATCTATGTGCATTTACGTTGAGTCAAGTTTATGCTGTGTGGTGTCTTGCCCGACTTGCCTTCAACAGATACAAGACTGCCAACGGGAATCCCGAGATGCATCATTGACTCTAGCTCAAGAGGAAGAGAATCTTCTGGATCCATGAGGCGTTCCACCAGTATGTGTTGATTGCGGAAGATTGCTCCATATCCGGGATCCTCTCGTATTTTCCCCCAGTTTTTGGGATGGACTGTTGATATCTGCGAGATATCGGGACTTACGGCCGACGAGAGAGCACCTGGAGCAAGCGATTGCCCATAGGCGAAGCCTGCTTGGACGGCCTTCTCAAAGGTGCCGTTGACCCGCTCAAATATTTTATATTCGTAGGGCACCTGGACGCTCCGAATCAGGACCATCTATCTGCCTGTGTTGAGCGACAGAATCACCTTGCATTGAACGATGTCCGGGTCTCTTGTCCCGTCTGCAGCACTCTCTGACCAAGAGGTGTACTAGATAGTCGGCTATTAATGTGAGGCCGCATTATCTTATAAAACTCACCACGTATTTGTGAATTGGAGGCGATGTGACATTTTTCGCGCTATATAGGGGCATCTCAATCTCAATGTACTTGTTCTAGAGTTTGTCCAGTTAGCAGAAGCTCCGGAAGATAGTATTACGCTCACTTCTTCGTCGATCCGACCCGGTGTTTCGGTCTCAGAGCTGAGTTCGCTCGCAGAGCTGTTTTCGGTCTCCGAGTCAGAAGTTTTGTTATCATAGACTTGTGGACGAGGGCGCTTCGGGCGCTTCGGGTTCGCAAGCGCAAGCACCCCAGCCCCTGTCATCGCATTTTTGTTCTTCTTACGGGGTTCAAACTGTTCCGACGAGCTTTCTTCTATGAGAGGGGCAGATTCCAGTTGTGCATGCTTGCGTTTTGTTGTGCTGACCTGTGGGTCAAATCATGAGAAAGTTGCGCCAAGAAACATATATACACAAACTGCTTCGGTAATCGTAACATTGGTGGACGGCAGGGTGAAGATAATCGATGTCGATGTAGATGTAGATGAGGCGTGCTCTGGGGCGTTTGTGCCTTCAGTGGTTGAAGGTTCCTTGTACGCAATCGGCATGAATTCAACAGAGCCCACAGGTCCTCCTGGACCAGGAGAAGACGCAGGTGAGAATGTCAGTCCATCCAGCGGAGGCGAAGGCGGAAGAACTAGATAACGTTCAGGAACAAAAAAAAACGGAATGAGGCAATTGGACCTGACTGACCAAATCTCGTCCACTCATTACTGGCTTCCTCTAGGCTAAGAGCCTCATCGATAACTGGATCGGATAGAATGTTCTGAAGGGTATCTTGTGCCAAAGCCCCACCAAAAACCATAGAGAATAAACCATTGATTATTATGTTTTCAACCTTGAATAAGGTGGGCGCGTCTAAACTCGCGCGTTAGAGTCCTGTGTGATTATGATTACAAGGAAAGCCGACCGGCACTGCCGAACGCTCTCCAACGCTACAGATTTTCATTTAAGAAAGGTGACATAGAATGCCAAAACTGGCTCACCGTAGCCTGTAGGATGTGCGGGATGGGTTGAGCCCCTGCGAGGTGGTGGTTTGCCAGTAGTGCCACGGGCGATGTAAAAAACATAGCATTCAGAGGTTGCATGACACGAGCAACTGAGATGGACGGGAGTTGTTCTTTGGGCAGTTCCTCGCCTCGCAAAGCAGCCCTCCTAGTACATGATTTCAGACTAAGGTCAGAGAGGGAACAAACGAGGAGGTACTCGATTAGGACCTGAATAATATCATCGGAGGTGGGCATTTCAACATTCCCCTGATGCAAATGAGTCTCGTATATGAATGTTGCTATGGAAGTACCAACAGCGAGCATCCAGGCCAAAGGCCAGCAAGCATACTCCAGATTGCAGCGAGGCCCTGAGGTGGAGTCTCGCACAAACATCGCAAATTCGATGAGCTGCTGGATTAAGACAGAAGCGGGGTTTTGCTGCTTGCGCCGTAGATTTTGGTCTTTCTCAAGCTGCTGCTTGGCGTGACGAAGAATGTTGGGCCACGAGTCGAGCTTATCGTAGAACTGCAACAAAACGATCAGGAAGCGGCCGATCCCGAGGAGAAAGCTTACAGCTTTATGTCTCGAACTTAGGGGCACTGCGGAAGAGCGTTTCAGAATCTCAGAGGCATGAGAGTTCTGGCCTTCAATCCGGCTAAGGACCATATCCAAAACATGGAATGGCAGAAAAGCGCGCCCGAAGGCGCTCATGGCCTCTGAGGTGGGTTGGGTGTCGCTCTGCTGGTGCCGCTCGACTCCAAAAAAGACCCATAAGACCAGACCAAGGTTGCCCAGATAGCCCAGAGAGCTTAGAGTCGATGAGTAGATATGTTCGGTCCCATTCTAGAAGCCTCATCCAAAATTTCTGCAGAGTTGGGAGGTCCATTCCATGAAGATCTCGCACGGGGGGTGTTGGGAAGACGGGAAGAGTTGTCGAGTTCCATAGTACGCCTGAATGGAAGGAGCTGCTTCGCCATGCACAAGTCTTAAAGAAAGGGGTTTGTGAGATACTAGGCATGCAGAGTGCGGAGTGATCATGACGTGTCAGGCAACATTGTTTGGCTCTACGTCATTTTGGTCACGTGTAACTTCCGCCGCTCTGCCGCCGGGGCTCGCCGGGGGCGGCCAGCTGGCAGTCTGAGCTCAACTTGAAGTTGGCAAATTTGACGGTTTCCCGCGACGGGGTTCTCCATCTACAAGATAGAATCGATGGCGCCCGGATTGTGGGAAGGACGACGGGAAGAGTAAATGGTTGAGGCCGGCCGCTATTTGTTCGGCGGTTTAATGGTTTCGTTCACGCGGCGGCAGCGGCTTAACAATTTTGGGGGTTTGCAGGGTTTTCTCATATGCAACGCGAGGGCGTATGTCGGGCAGCAGCCCATCGGCGGATGATCGCCCGATGGATAAACAGGAGGCTTGATACTGATGGTGTGGGCGGATAGCTTGCTATCCTGTATTAGTCATAATTCAACCTAATCGGGTTCGCGCGTGATTCGAGTCATACAAGTCACAGCAGCATCGCGTCGCGTCGCGTCGACATCTCGCGCGCCGCCAAATGTTCTTCAACGCCCGCGCGCTGTACTTACAAGCCTTGCCAGCGCACAACTGTGCAGGCGGCTCGCGCGACCTGCAGCTCCCCGCCAGGGCCCCGGGCCTCGACTCGCTCACCCCGCCGGTGCTGCCCATTTTGCAGCACACACTCGACGCCGCCGGTATGCGCACGATTCGGCATGCCGGCGGGATCCCGCGACACGCTGAAATTGTGCGCATGCGGTGCCATTCGGATGCTGGCCGCGCACGCAAACTCGGGGTACGCTCGATGAACGAACCGCGGCCGAGTCTCTGCGCACAAAATCAATGCTTTGTCAAGTCGAGTTACGTGGCGCAGTCCCGAAAACAACGCGTCTGTGCGTGCAGGGCTGACTCGAGGGCAGTGCAGGGTGCGGGGGAGTGCGTGGACTGCAGACTCGATGCACGGCCTTGCTTCGTACATGCGAGTAGCAACCACAAGTCCTCGTCCGCGCCGCTGTCGCCGCGCGTGCCCCGTGCAGCGGGGAAGTTGCTCTGATAGTTGTTGGTACAAACATATAAGCGCCGGCGAGTAGATAGGTTACGTACGGGCGGCGGCGGGGCGCGTCACGAGCACCATGAGCCGGGCACGCTCGATGCGTGTGAGGCGGCGGCGGCGGCAGGAACGTGCAATGGCGTTGCTCGCAGTCATACTGTGCGCGAGTCGCTCTGATAGTAGCTGTAGAAGTAAGTAAGGACCACCAAGTAAGAGAGCAGTATACGTACGGGGCTGCGGCGGCGGCGAAATTTCAAGTCAAGACGCCCCACGTCTGCCCCAGGATTCTCACTGCCTGTATGAATTTGCAGGCAGGAACTCCGCGGGCACACGGTGAGAACTCGCCAATGGAAATATATTCATTCCTTGGGAATTTCAAGGCAGAACTCACCGGGCGCCCATTTAGAATTCCCTATGAAATTTCAAGGCAGGACACCCCATGCGTCCCACAGGATTCTCGCCGCCTGTATCAATCTGAAGGCAGAAACTCCATGGGCACCAGGTGAGAACTCGCCAATGGAAATATATTCACTCCTTGGGAATCTCAAGGCAGAACTCACCGGGCGCCCATTTAGAATTCCCTATGAAATTTCAAGGCAGGACACCCCATGCGTCCCACAGGATTCTCGCCGCCTGTATGAATTTGAAGGCAGAAACTCCATGGGCACCAGGTGAGAACTCGCCTGTGGAAATATATTCATTCCTTGGGAATTTCAAGGCAGAACTCACCCAGCACCTGTTGAGAATTCCCCGCGAAATTTCACGGCAGGACGCCCCACGTCTGCCCCAGGATTCTCACCGCCTGTATGAATTTGAAGGCAGAAACTCCATGGGCACCAGGTGAGAATTCGCCTGTGGAAATATATCCACTTGTTGGGAATCTCAAGGCAGAACTCACCCGGCGCCCGTTGAGAGATCCCCGTGAAATTTCAAGGCAAGACACACCACATGTACATGCCCCAGGATTCTCACCGCCTGCAAAATTTATTGGAGAGAACCACAGAAAATCTGACGATATGAAGGCGGTGGAACTGCAGTTATATCTGCTGGGCACCCTTCGTGATCGTTCGGTCATGGGCCAGTATTGCTCCTTTTGAGACAATGCTATTGTCAAAATTGGCTATTCCCACCCTCTCACGGTTGAACTTGGTCAGAAGTACATGGATAACTGACGAACATCAACGACCCTCAGGCTGGCTCCCGCTTCCTCCACCCAACTGACCTTCATCCAGATTGGGTAAATTCCTTGATTCCCCCAAAACAGGCTATTCCATTCGACCCGATGCACGTAAGGCTGATGCCGAGTTGTACACGCATTCCCTAGGGCTGGCGTGTATATTCACCTTTGGGAATTTGAAAGAATATGGTCACGTGACCCGTTGGGAATTTCAAGACAAAACTCACCCGGTGCCGGCTGAGAATTCCCCGTGGAATATCAAGGCAAGACCCACCACGCCTGCCACAGGATTCTCACCGCCTGTATGGATTTGAAGGCAGGAACTCCGCGGGCGCCCGTTGAGACTTCCCCGTGGAATATCAAGACAGGACACCCCACGCGTGCCACAGGATTCTCACCGCCTGTATGAATTTGAAGGCACGAACTCCGCGGGCGCCCGGTGAGAATTCCCCGTAGAATATCAAGGCAGGACGCCCCACATGTGCCACAGGATTCACACCGCCTGTAAGAATTTGAAGGCAGAAACTCTGCGGGCTCCAGGTGAGAATTCGCCTGCGGAAATATATCCATTCCTTGGGAATCTCAAGCCAGAACTCACCGGGCGCCCGTTTAGAATTCCCCATGAAATTTCAAGGCAAGGCGCACCACGCGTCCCACAGGATTCTCACCGCTTGTATGAATTTGAAGGCAGAAACTCCGCGGGCACCAGGTGAGAATTCGCCTGTGGAAATATTTGCTCAGTCGAGGCGCCGCTGGCGCGTCAACCAGCTTACATTGAGCCGCCTAGGACTTGGAGCAGACTCTTACCTACATCTTGGATTACACCCTAGATTACAGAGGGATGATATAGGGTTTTTTCTTTGATCTCATCTTATTACTAGGTGTCGGGCCTCGGCTGACGCCGTCTTCAACCTCGCTCGACCGTTGCTCGACCCGTTGGTGTTACGGTTACAACCAAATGCACGTAGTTGACAGATATTCAGTTGCAATTTGTTTGTAGCCGATGCAAAACAAAGAAGTAGGGGAGCGTAGTTCAAAGCATTTTGTAGGGGGATGGTGATAATTTAGTGTTATTTAAGTTGTTTAATTATTTAATTAGAAACACGCGGAGGTCGGACCGGTATGATCGTAGACGATCGGTCATTTTGCATTATCGAAAGTAGACCTGGTCCTAGTCAGGTACCAGGGTTGGGAATTTCCAGGAATAACTCACAGGGCGCCCACTGAGAATTCCCCGTGAAATTTCAAGGCAAGACGCACCACGCGGGCCACAGGATTCTCACCGCCTGTATGAATTCGAAGGCAGGAACTCCGCGGGCTCCAGGTGAGAATTCGCCTGTGGAAATATATTCATTCCTTGGGAATTTCAAGGCAGAACTCACCCAGCACCTGTTGAGAATTCCCCGCGAAATTTCACGGCAGGACGCCCCACGTCTGCCCCAGGATTCTCACCGCCTGTATGAATTTGAAGGCAGGAACTCTGCGGGCCCCAGGTGAGAACTCACCAATGGAAATAATAGTCAGAATCTGTACACCTCCCTTCACGAAGACATCCCAACAAGGCCAAGAAACGGAAATTTTCAGGCCCACTCTGTCGCTTGCTTTCAGTGAGAAGAACCACCGTTTGGAATGTCAGCCACAGCAGCTTCCCGAAAACCACCTTCTGCTTCGGCCGAGTTTCGGCAGTCATTCCAGGTCTCATGAGATTTGAATAAAGACGCTTCTGTCCCACCGGCGAGAGTTGAGAAAAATCACCTGCAAATATGATACTGATTCCGCCGAAAGAGTCTGTATTGCCTTTTGCGATGCTCAGAGCCTCACTGATATCACTCATAAGACCACATCCAATCATGGACACTTCATTGATAAATAGATAATCAACACCTTCCCACATTGCCGTCTTGCTTTCGCACTCATCGCTGTCTTGGTGCCCACGTGATTGAGATTCAAAGCGGCATGTAATGTCATCCCAGTGATGTTACGGGCAGCAACACCGGTATACGAGGCAAGCCTGAACCGCCTATCTTGCCCGCGCCTTGTGAAAAATTCGGTTACTGCATTAATAACTCGAGACTTCCCTGTACCTCCCGGTCCACCAAGAAACATACACAGAGGTTCCTCACGTTTATCTAAGCTATGATCTGCAATGATTCTGAATGCCCTCGCCTGTTCTTGATTTAGAGTGAATTCTGCAATGACTTCGTCTATCGTAACAGGCAACAAAGTTCCGGTATGAGGTTCACGACCCGACTCACGCACTGCCATTATCTCTTGAAGCCCTTGACCTGTAGTATCAGGCAAGCGAAAAGCAGAACCATCTGCCAAGTTTGAGGTACTTCCGCTTGTGATAGGACCTGGGTCAGAGTCAGAGATAAGATTGGCAGATTGTGATGTAGCCATCCTCTTCCATTGATCTTTACGATACTGATATGATTTAGTCCACTTGAACTCAGCGACTGGATTGGGTTCTTCAACCAAGCAATGTGAGTCAGTATAAGTCGAATTAAGTTGAGTTCCATTGGCAATTCCATCAAACATCCCACTCAAGTCAGCAGCATTTAATGTGTCTGTGATATGCAACGCCAAACTAGTTAAATAATTAGATTTACCATTTGCTATGTGTTCAAGATGATCCAGAACCAAAGACTCATCCTCCTCAGCATACATGGCATCCTCACATGTTGCAGCACGCCGTTCAATATCACGGTTGATTCCAGCTCGTTTGCGATTCTGTCTATTGGAGAAATGAGCGTCCCGGCTATCCTTACACTCATGCAAGATGTGAATATTATCAACAGCCTCCAGAACGGAAACAGAACAAATAGTGCGGAATCTCTGGTAGGCTTCTTCCCACGACTCTTCTGGATAACGCAGATCATGAGCGTGCCGCCACGGTTTGAACAAAATCAACATCAATCGTGCATGCTTTTGTTTCAGGTTGTCAATGTCACGGCGAGGCATTGCAGGTCCTATAGGCACAGGAACCCATCTGGCAGCAGGGGAGCAAACACGGAGGAAATGAGTAGAAGCCTCCATGTGGGGAAGCTGTAGGTCAATTTGTGGCCTGGCATGCCCTGAATATGCTAAGATATCACCGCCGAATTCCACAAGGGCCTCTTGTAAAGCATCAGATTGGAGATGAGACATATTGACAACTCTATCGGGGCCATTATCTCCCTCATCTTCACCAATGGGAAACTGTTCGAAGTCAAGATCATCAGGATCAAGTTTATCATGCTTGCGTTTTCCATTTTTTTTAGAAACCTTTTCGATACGTGCAGTGAACTCCCACACCGATATCTGATCCAACAACAAACCACGGTTTTGATAATCCGATATCTGATTCGCAGAAGGGAGAACGTTGCCTCCAGGACCAAAAACAAGTGTTATCTCATCTCCATGTAAGTCAGAGGTAGAATGCACAATATTCTCTGCATCACAAGGTACAGCAGACATGTCTGAGGGATCATGGTCGAGATTGTTGCATTCAACAGGAATTTCACTTTCGATTTCACTTTCGATTTCCTGGTCACTGATTGACGAATCAGATGTGTTGTTTACATCTGGTAATTTGTGGTAACACTCCGGACTTGGGTCTTCATCATTGATAAATTTCTCAAACCCAGTCCAATAAAGATTCTTGAATTTGTGGCTTGTAAAATGATCTTCAAAATCCATGAGATAGGAAACTACCTGCTGGGAGGAAAGCTCTTGTTTTGCAATCATTGAATGAGCACACTTTTGTAGTAATCTCTTTGCTCTCATAGTTATCTCATCAACATCTGGATCATATTCACCCAGTTTTCCAACTGCGAGCTCCAACGCAGCATATGCCACATGTGCCTGTAGTTGAGTTTTCGTGATATAATCAGTGATATAATAAAGAATGGCTTTGGCAGCAGAACCAGATCCAATGAATTTAATATCCATATTACAGCGTATGGCTTCTAAAATAGTGGAGTTGAAATTATTAACGAGCCCATCAAGACATCTTAGTGTAAGCTCACCCGTCTCTGGATCGATCAGGCTAATAGGGACAACATTAGACTCATCCAAATCAAATCAACACTCCTTGGGTTCAGGGGGTCCACGCCAATATTTGAAGCAAGTGGGATGATGGCTGTGAGACTGACATCGTTTGACTAATTTATGTAAGTCCTTGTCCCAAGCAAGATTGGGGTGTTGAGATTGATCTCTGGGAGTTGGACCACGGGTTGCACAAGGATCTGCTTCCCCCAATTCGGTTTCAAAGTTTGGGTCGGGATCAGGAGGAATACAATTAGATATGGTGTCATCCAAGAAGTCAATCAATCTCTTCTGAAATGCAGCATCACCCCCATCACGCAAAGCTCTCTCTTTAATTTGGTTGGGATTCAACCCTCCTTCTAACCAAATAAGCATATGGCAATGTAATGTTCCCCGTCCTTGGGCTTCAACACAACCATAATAGGCCTTTACTACCCCAAGAATACCACCATCAAAATTCTCCTGCTTCGGATCAAAGCCAAGGAGTGCCGAAATAAAAGATTTCATGTAAATATTGAAAAACTGAGCTGCCACAGCGGGATTCTTGGCCACGAGGGAGGCTTGTTCAAAATAATTTGGGACTCCATCGGCAGTCAGATTGTCAATATCAATCTCAGATCCAGCCAGGAATTTTACCAAGGGATTGTATACATCTGCTGGGTTGATTGTGATGTAAAAGCTGGGCATGCCTTTGTCAATCATAAGTCCTCTAATCTGATTGCGCATTACTAGCTTAGACTGTGAGGAACCTGATACGTGAGAGTTTATTATGTTAACTTCTTTCATTAGGCGCAGAACCTTCCGGTCTTCATCAGAGTTTGCTGTTTGTGTGTCACCATTTGATATACGTTCGGACACTAGATGTACAGTTTGTGGGGATACAGTAGCAAATTCTGAAGCGACCCTGTCAGAATTGGATCGCTTCACTTTCAAGTGGGTTTGCAAGAGGACCTGTCGGCGCTGAAGCATGTTGAAAGCCGTAAAAAGAAAAGAATAGTGCTCTTGAAACCTACGGTCAGAAATATTGAATAAATGCTTGATATGGGCTCGCATTGACAATGGTGTTCTTCGTTCCCCCCAGATTCTCACCTCTTCACTGCCGTTCTCATATCCTTCACATCCTCCCAGGCCATATGGGTATAAGGTAGGATAAATCATCGGAAGTAGAGCCGGATTATTAAACTCATTTACAGGGCTACGGTCATGAGGAATTCCGACATAGTTGCTTCCAGGAAGTTTCATGTGATCAATTGCTGCCTTCCTGAGCTCATTGGGAGATGTGTGACCTTCAATGTTTGCAACCATCACAGACTCAAATGGGATAGGATCTGTGGTAGGTGGGTTCAAGATGTCCGATAAAATTGGGGAGACAGCGGCAGTTGTGGCAGTCGTGCCAGCTGGGTCATTACCAGGTACATAACTCGATGTACTTGCACTGATACCAACTGATGGAATTATATGTTGAACATGAAAAGGCAGTATTGCTTCATCTGGCTGACCAGCAAAGACTCCGGGATTAATTTTGATGTCCTTGTACAGAGGATTGTGAGCCTGCAACCAATGAAGTGCATTCAGCACCTTTTCCTTATGCACAGTGAGAGGTTTTGCCTTCTTCTGAAGCCATTCAGTTGTAGGTGAGGTGGAACCCACAAAAATTACACAAATTGGTGTGATAATGTCACTAATAGATGGAGGCAGGACTTTCGCTATAGCAGAGGGCTTCTGTGGATATACAATAACATGACCACGAACACCACGTTGTGTGATAGGTGTTGAATAATCATCCTCTTCCTTCAGCTGTATAATCCAGCATTTTGCCCGACAGCGGGCAATCATTGCTTCCTCTATGACTGTCAAACCGGAAAGTTCTGGAGGCACTGGACCAAGGAAGTTGTGATTGGCAAGAGCAAGTCTCGGAACTTTACCGCGCTTCAAAAATGAATAACAATTTTTGCAAGTTGCCAGAATTGGTTCCCCCGCATCACTAGATTCAACTCCATCCGAGTCTATCAAAGCACCTTCAAAATCCCCATCATCAAATGGTAGAGGCGGAGGAATGCAATCAGAGTCTAGCCAAGGATGTTCTGGGACCAAATTTGGTGGTCTGCAACCTGTAGCGGATTCTTCATTGTTGTCAATTTCATGCATTTCTATGTCTGTTTCACCAGGAGATAGCATTTCCATGGTAGTATCCAAATCATCTGCTTCAGTATGTGGTACCATCAGACTAGGGTGGTCAGGTCGTCTCAACAATTTGATATCAAAGTCTTCCAACCCTAACGTTCTCTTACTTTTTTACTAATGTTCTACCAGAACAGCTTGCACAACTGAAAGTATCAAGAGCATCCTTGGAAATAGATAAATTGAACGCCTCAACAAGCAGACGTTTTCTGTTTGCAGGTAATACTGTAGGCCAGTCTGCTCGCAAGGACGTTAATTCACGTTCATGTTCCTCCAAACTATGTTGTTTCTTCAGAAGCCGAGAAGCAGCCAAGTAGTTCAACTTCTTTCCATGGCTTAAACGGCGAATATATGCCTTGAGAAGTTTTCGGAGAGTAGCAGTACCATCACTTAATTCAAACTTGACTTTATGCATTTGAAGAATACGACGCAGCGGACGTTTAGAAAGCTTAGTCACAACACTTGCAAGAATATTTATTTGCGCCAGATCATAATTGATCTCAAGTGAGTCTTCAAGCCCCAAGGATGGCACGTTGAGATTTAAGTTAGCATGGCCAGAGAGAGATAACAATGAAGCACAACCAAGATGACGAAATCCAGATCTATGAAGTCCACAAGTTCCCGAGCCAATATGTTCCACGAGAATCTGCCTGCCACCATCTAAGCTGTACGATCTGATTTCTAGCCCATGTAGGGTTGCCAAAGCCAATAGTGCCGGTTTACGCATCTGCTCAATGCAGTCAAAGATTTTGTGCAATGGATTGGAGATACCATGATCAAGGATAGCATTTGCACGCTTCTCAGCCAGAACTGACATAACTTCGGAAGTTGTTACATTAAGAGAGCCGGCAATGATGTCAAGCTCCCTGACACTGAGAGATGCAGATATGACTATGCTATGAGCAGCATGACTCATATGTGCAGGTGAAGCAAATTGAGATGCGTAGGTTTGACATCCCACATTCTGTAAAGCACAGGTTCCGTCGGGTGATCGTGTAGCACACATTCCTCCCAATATATGTGAGATTAGTGCCTGTCTACATTCGAGTAAATGGAGTCCGGTATAGGATATACCATGATTATTCAGATGAGCGTGTAGAGCAAAACGGCCTCCCGTAATAATATTGAACAGAGGATCAGAGGACACAAACAGAACATCTAAGTTACTTGCCAAAGGCGATATGGGGCCACTTGCCAATATTCTCGTAGACGAAGGACCTGCAGAGGCAGATGCAAATGTGGCTCTATCGTTAGAGACTACAGTACGCGTGACAGAACGTGCAAGACCGATATGATTATTTTGTACATTAGGATCAAATGTGTGCATATGATCAGGAGGTGCGAACACCCCCGAGTGCTCGGACCGAAACGCGTACGCTCCAGTGGTCTCAGTCTCGTTTAACCGCCGAGTAGCTCTGCTAGCCGGCGAAGCCAGGCCGGAGGGGACTATAGGTATTCAAGTATAAGTACAGTGAATGCCTAAAAGAGGCTTTACACTTACGGGTGAAGACAGACCGGCTATCTGCCCGAGTTCCGACAACCTGAGGATGCGATGTTGGCAGAGATGGCCATATAGCACCGGAACTCGCGTTCGCTGGGGGAAGCGCGGCAGCAGCAGCAAGAGCGTGTCTGTCGATCTCACCTAGTAAATATGTGTGAGTTGAGGAAATGCGAACCATGAGAACGATACCCGGTGACTCAGCATGCAGGACTTCCAGTAAGTCGAGACGAGAAGGATTGAGGCCGAGGCTGAGATACCACTCATAGATCCCAGACTTCCAGTCGAGACCCAGACACACATCAACAGCCAACGAGGCAGAAACTGTACAGTCCAAGACCGCAGTGAATGATCCCAGTGAGGTTCCGTTGACAGTCAGCGAGAAACGAGAAGAAGCGTGTGAAGGCAGGCGAGATTCAATGAAGCCACTAGATAGGACAGTTTGGGGGAAAGCAGAGGAGAAAACAACGCTGCAAGTGTGTGCAGATTCCACCAGAATAGAGATTGGACGTGAGATTGAAGCCATCGAGGGGAGAGCAGGATGTGGGAGGGAGGAAAAGATGTCGCCAAGACACCACGGCGGCGAACAACCGCCGTGGCCAAGACTTCGGCGAGTCATTTTCAACAGTCAGCCCCGGGACACTATCCGAACACGTAAACCAGACTGGTCAGCGGTAAAAATTTAGTTGATAGGACGAACGAGTCGGTGTTCCTCATAATGGTTAAGAGTGGAGAAGGAAGCAGCAAGTTTAGGATGGAAATGCCAACCTTTATTTTTCTCCTTTTTTTAGTGAAACAATGGAGTCAAAAAGAATAAAACAAAATTGTACCTCGTAATCAAGTACACGTAAATTTTGACGTTTGACATGGGAAATAAAAATTTGGCGGGGGCCCTATGACTCGAAGTTACCCTGGGACCCACTACCTAAAGTTAGTGGGCATCCTTATCCTTGTCCCGTTCTTGTCATGGCACCGTCTTCGCATTGATACTCATCGACTCCTTCCAGATACGTCTTCGATGTGCACCCCGGGGACCGATTCGCGTGCATGGCGGATGTGGGCTGGATCACGGGCCATACGTGCGTATACGTTCTTTTCCTTTCCCTGGCGCTGTTCCCCTTGCACTCCATCACCTGTCGTCGCCTCCCACCCGTCCGATCACTCCCACTCATCTCCCCGCTGCTCTTCGCCCGCCCGTATATCCACTCTTCCTCCGCTTAGGACGCGCCCCCGACCTTCCCCGCGCGGCTCTTGTTCTCCCCATCAGCTCCTCCCTCGCCGCCGTTCGATGCTACACAACACTTTTTTCGCGTTCCTCCCCGCTCGCCTTGTATCCTTTCACATGTTTCGTCCCTCCTTCTCCTCCCCTGCGCCTACTTCCTCCTCTTGAGCCCCCTCCCCCATTGTTTTCTCGTGCTTCTCGTACTGACTTCTCCACTACAGGTACATCATCTACGGCCCACTCCTCAACGGCGTCGCGACCCTCATGTTCGAGAGCACGCCTGTGTACCCCACCCCCGCTCGCTACTGGGAGACGGTCGCGCAGCATAAGCTAACGCAGTTCTACAGCGCGCCGACGGCGGTGAGGTTGCTCAGACGGTGCGTGCCTTGATTCTTCTTGCCGTCTTTCCTTTTGTTCCTTTCGCTTTGTTCTTCGGGGGAGATCAGGGGGCGTCATGGGAGATGTACGCATCGCCACGGACGCTTCGAGGCTCGGCCGGGTGTCTCGCCTGCAGCCCCCGAGCGGC
This sequence comes from Mycena belliarum, assembly GCA_029282135.1. NCBI lineage: Eukaryota > Fungi > Basidiomycota > Agaricomycetes > Agaricales > Mycenaceae > Mycena > Mycena belliarum. Next base: position 27,518 of record JARJCN010000181.1, read on the forward strand.
GATGTCGACGATGGGCTCTTGCAGGGGAGGCAGGGCAGCATCGCTTCGGTGACGAGCGCGAGCTCGGTGTCTGCTCCCGCATGCAGGCGGTGATCATGCGGGCGGAGGCGATGTCCCACAGAGCATGGTCCCCTTCGTGGCGAGGATGACGGTCCGTGCAAGGACCACGTCTGTCTTGTCCGCGCTCAGCGTCTCGGGCATTGGCGGCTGAGGACGACTGCGCAATGGTCGCGGCACGGCGGCGCTACCGCGCACGTGGCGCATGCCTGCGCGGTCGTGGACCGCCGACGCCGGCGCGCCTTGTGACTGGTGCCTACGCCGAAGGCGAGCGTGGTGTCCCCGTGGAGCGCTGCTTGGCGATGCTGCGGGAGACGGCGAAGAGCATCTTGGCGATCGTACAGTGCTGAAGATCCTCCACGGGGTTCGCGAGAGTGCTTGCGTCATGGAAGGGCTACAACCCCGGTTGATGTCCTAGATGGTGGCGAGCACGACGTCGACGTTCCTGACGGATTGCGGCTGCGCTATTGGAGGCGACCAGTTGTCCCTTCCCCTCCTTCGGCTCCCCTTTTTTCTCCTCAAGAGTAATTCGTGCTGACCCTCTTCCCAGACTCGGCGCGCACCACGTCGCTCCGCACGACCTCTCAAGCCTCCGCGTCCTTGGGTCTGTTGGCGAGCCCATCAATCCAGAAGCGTGGAATTGGTATAACGAGCATGTTGGGCGGAAGCAGTGCGCGGTCGTGGATACATTCTGGTGAGTTGAGTCTTCGAGTCTTTCTGCCCCAGTGTGGCGAGAACACGGGGACAGCAGATTAAAGGATCGGGGATGAGATGGCCAGGGATCGGGCGGCGGTGGCGCCGTCGTCGGATGTGTCGTAGGCCGTCTACGTCGTGCCCGTTCCCGTCGTCAGCGAGACGCTCATCGAGTGCTCATTCCTCTCCTCCTCGTTCTCCATTTCCACCACGACTCCTGTATCCGTCCTCGCCTTCTCCCCCGCGGTCCTCGCCCGATTCTGTTCACCACCGCTGACACTCTTCACAGGCAAACTGAGACCGGCTCGATCGTCGTGACGCCGCTCCCGGGTGCAGTGCCCACTAAGCCCGGGAGCGCGACTGTGCCATTCTTTGGACACACGGCAGCGATTCTCGACCCCATGACGGGAGCGGTAAGCGCGCTCTTGTCGCTGTGCCACGCCCTAACGCCGTGCTGAATCATCTGCTGCAGGAGCTCGAGGGGAATTCCGTGGAGGGCGTCCTCGCGCTCAAGACGCCGTGGCCCTCGATCGCGCGTACGATCTGGCAAGACCACGCGCGGTATCTTGAGACGTACATGAAACCCTACCCAGGGCTCTTCTACACGGGGGATGGCGCCGCCAGGGATGAAGACGGGTATATCTGGATTCGGGGGCGCATTGACGGTGCGTTGACTCTGCTTTCGCGACCTTTTGCTGCCGGCGACGGGAGCATAAGGAGGCGCAGGGGAAGAATGGGTGACTGACGCACGTTCCACAGACGTTATCAATGTGTCGGGCCACCGTATGTCGACGGCGGAGATCGAGAGTGCTCTTATCATGCACAAGGGCGTGGCGGAAACGGCCGGTAGGTATTCCCTCTTGAAGTCAAAGCTAGTGGAGCTGATGGTGATGGTGTAGTCATTGGTGCGGCAGACGAGCTCACCGGGCAGGCCGTGTACGCGTTCGTGACGCTCAAGCCGTGCGTCCTCCTATCTTCCTTTTCCTCCGTCCCATGCGCTGATGATACTCCTTTCTCCAGCGAATTCACCTTCGACCCTAGCAACGAGGCAGGACTCGCTAAAGAGCTCGTCCTCCAGGTTCGCAAGGTCATCGGGCCCTTCGCCGCTCCGAAGAAGATATACATCGTGCCCGACCTGCCGAAGACGCGCTCGGGGAAGGTGCGTATTGGCTGCTTGAGAATGATTAGTAGATAGTGACGTGGCACAGATTATGCGGCGCATCATGCGCAAGATCGTCGCGGGCGAGGGCGATCAGCTCGGCGACCTCAGCACCGTCGCGGAGCCCGGTGTAGTCGAAGTCATCAAGCAGAAAGTCGCCGAGAGCTAGACCTGAGATCCGAAGAGTTTGTGGATAGTCGGCAGACTAGAGAAGACAGACCGATGAGAGAAGATCCATAAACGTGTACTGTACCGTGAATCCTGTATGAAATACAGTATCCTTCAATTATATGTATGTTTTCTGTGTGAGATAGAGCTTGGAAAGTCGAGGAGGAGTGAAGCTGACCTATCTGGCTTCGCAGGTGACCCGGCGACTCTTCAGCTCTTGCCACACATCGACCAGACCATGGCCACGCGCACTGCCTTGTGGACGGACATCTCGTCTTAATCCGTAATTTTCGAACGTTAACGTTGTGTATCCCTTCACCTCTCTGATCACAATCGTCCAGATCAGAGTCAAGATGTATTTGTTTTTTTCGAATCCGTCAAGAATCCGTCGTAGTCAGCCTGAGGACACTTCTCTCAAGCCAGCAATGCGATCGCGCTCATGATAGCACCTGCGCGTGCATGGTTGACATTTTGAAATCCCGCACACTCAGCACAGGATAGGCAGATCGACGCCGCTGAGGTAGTTGTTGGACCCAAGACGGGTCAACGAGAGCAGGAATGTTTCAAAACAAGTGGGGCGACAGCGAGATATCTAAGGACGTACAACGGGCCGGACAATGAGAGGCAGCTGAGGCCCGGCTTTGACATCATTGAGGAGCACCGGTCCTTGTGTGACGCTCGTGGATTTCTTTCCGATATCCGAGATAGGGACGGCCAGTTCAAATTCGAAGCCGCGGATGAGGGTGAACAGGATGGCCTTCATCCTTCGGGAATTCAATATCCTTCGAGATGGAGAGTTAAGCTGGGCGACTCACTCTGCGAGAGCGAATCGGTAGCCAATGCAGTTGCGTGGGCCGCCGAGGAAGGTGAGCATGTTTCCCCAGACGCCGGGGATGGAGGTCGAGATCGGCGATTCCCATCGCTCTGGGCTATAAGGAGTTCAACAGGCTATTTGACGCGGACGATATGTCGCACGCACATGAACTCGTTGGCGTCTGCACCCCAGATCTCCGGCTCGCGATTCATGTTGCGGATAGGAACCCAAATCCTGGTACCCTTCACAATCCTGCATACATATTAGATGAGTTCAGCGATTATGGGGGGCCGCAGCGCACCTGAGCGACTCATGAACCTCTCCATGCATGTCAGTGACGGGTTGAGCAAGTGGGATCACATCGTCCTGGAGAGCCTGGCGCACTAGGGAGATTGCATAAGAGTAGGGCATATTGAACGAGAAGTCGGTACGCATACCGCTGGCGATGACCGGGGAATGCACGCGCAGGGTCTCGCGCACGACACAATCGAGGTACTGCAGGCTATTGAGCTCCTCGAGCGTGGGGCTTTCGGTATCAAGAGAAAGGAGCTCTTCGCGGAGCCGCGTCTGAGCGGCTACATTCTGTGTCAGAGCGAATAGCGCCCAGGTTAGGCCCGTGCTGTAAGAAGTGAGAGTGGGGAGCGCTGATAGCGCGACGACGTACCTCGTAGTCTCATGCCCAGCAACCAGGAACGTGGGCACCTCTGGCTCGTTCTTCAGCGAAATTGAACCATCGGGAGACATAAACCAGGCTCACGGGCTAGAACGTCCTCATCCGAGAGCCGCTGATGCGCAGGTATTTCCTTCGACGTGTTCGCGCGTACGAGCAGATTGAGCAGGTCGCGCGCGCGGCCCGTCTCGAACGTCCCCGTCTCTGCAATCTCGCGCTTGCTGGCTGCAAGCAGCCTCCGCCCTATGCGCATCATCGTTGCCTGCGCGGCGCGTCCGATTCTGTCCGTGTTCGTCGGGATGTAGCGGAGCAGCGGGTAAAGTCCCTGGAGCGAGCGGAATGGTCCCATCTGAGTGAGTCTCGGTGTTGAAGAGCGTCTCGAAAGCCTCAGCGAGCTCATCGGGCTTTTCTTGGCTTTGCGCGCCAAGGGCGTTGATGTTGTGGTTGAATCCTGAAAGAGGTTTATCGATATAGCAGGAGGCAGGACTCGTGTCTGCGCACCTGCAAGCCCGATAATGTCCAGTGTGGCTTTACTTAGCAATGAGAATACCTCGACACGTGCGACACCACTGTTTTGCGACGCCTGGGCGGCCCAAAGATCGCGGAGCTGAGAAGGAATCATGAATCTCGTAGACGAGACACTTGGAACGATGTGGATCCCGTACCTGGAGCGATTTCTGAACGAATATACTCGTCAGCTCGCGGACCTGAGGCGCACCAAATGCTGGATTCTGCAACAAAAAGGTGAGAAGATTCTAATAGATGATGCCGCTGAGTGCACCATAATTCTGCGCTGGGAATAGCTCAGGACATCGGATATTGAAGTTGTGGTCAAAGCTTGGCCGCCGACCTGTTGTATATGGACGTCGCCTTCGACGACGAGAATACCTAAGATTGAACCAATAAGCAGAGCAGTATTGCAATTAGTGTGAAGTGAAAGACCTGGGCCCACAATGCGGCTAAGATTATAACGTCCTGCGTCGGGCTTCGGATATAGGTGCGCGTTGGAAAGAATGTGGTGGATCGCCTTTGTATCGATGGAATATAGATCCCAGGCGTTCTAGAGTTAATATATCAGCGTCAGGGTGCCCAGTATCAAGTGGGGGTACCCACCATAAATCCGTGAAACTTCATGGTCAACCCATATTCCTCCGACCAGTGATTTTGGTCTTGGACGCTCACGGCCGGCTATGCATCGGATTTATCCGTGTGCGAAGAAGTGAGCAGAGGAGACGCACCCCGTTGATGAGCTGCATGACATTCCCCATGATAAGGTGGGTGGACTTTGGCCCACGGATGTACCGCAGCGGCGAGGTGTATCTGCCGTAGAGCGTGGTATGCCTCTTGATTCTGATTGAAAAGATTCATTATTGTGTTTTGATGGCAAACGAAGACTGCTGAAGGGGAGATTACAGGGAGATGCGCCCCGCCCGACGCGCAGCGCCGGTGGGACCTGCCGCCCGCAGTGCTCGTGCCGCTGCTCTTCACGAACTCGTCCGCGATGACCGCAAATTTGACCTCGGTTCCTTCCAACTCGTTCATTGATTCAGCGAGGCGAGCCTGAACTCTGCCCAGCTCCGAAGTTTAGGTAGAAAAAATGATTTTGGTGTTTTACGACTGAGCCTCCAACTTGATTGAACCCAAGGACCACAGAAGAAAGGACAGCAAGGTGAAGAACACGCCAACGAATACGGCGGAGAGCGATAGTTATTAATACTGGAGCAAGGTGAGCATCCACCTTTGCCTGGGTGTATACTGATCCGTTGAACCGCGACAGGATCCTGAGGATGGGACGCGTGTTACGTACCACGTGACACCCTCCAGGCTTTGTTAATATTATCGCCCTTACCTCACCTCTGAACCCCTCCCGGATGGATCTTTCAATGTTCATGGACCCGATCCTCTCCTCACGGCCTCTGGACGTCGATCCGATGCGAAATCATGAGATACGTGATTTAGCGGCTTTCCACCAACAAGGCCGCAGAGAGTTCTTCCTGAGAGGCTGGGACGGACTGGAGCCTACCGGGGACATAGTATGTGATGATATCTTTACTTCAAAGCCTTAGTTTGCCGTCTTTTTCCCAGGTGCCTCATGCACAAGCCCTTGGTCGCCCTTGGTCGCCTCACAGCACTTCTCTGGAAGCCGAAGCCAGAGCTTGCGGCCCTACCCTTCCTTTTTTCTTTTGGATTCTTGGACTTGAAGCTGAGGCTTACGCCGTATAGCCCGTCGCGTCCGCCAAGAAGCCCGCCACGAAGTCCGCCGCTGCGAAGAAGGTGCGAAGAAGGTGCGTCTTGTTTGCGACTTTGGTTTTGATGAAGGCTGACGCCGACGCCGTAGCCCGTCGCGTCCGCCAAGAAGCCGGCAACTAAGTCCGCAGCGGCGAAGGCCCCCGCGAAGTCTGCCGTCCGCCGGTAAGGTTCGTCCCCCTTCACTTCATTTCTTTTGCAGTGGGGTGAACTAATCTGTGTGCCTGCATCCCGCAGTCTCCGCTTGCGCCCTCCCCGGAGCAAAGGGCGCCGCCAAGCCCGCCGCCGTGCCCAAGAAAGCCACCGGCGCCA
>JARJCN010000182.1:0-32398 GCA_029282135.1 Mycena belliarum
GCTTCCTCGTCGCGTCCTTCGCTGCGCCCGATTTTAGGACTCGCGTTTCGGTCGCCATGCGGTGCTCCTGGGCTGACTCCGGGGGATCTCGAAGTGATAGACCTCCCCAGGGCCCGCGCTTGATGTCGGCTGGCGTCGGTGGCGACAGGATTTCCGCCTCGAGTCGTTGACGCGCGCTTGGGGTCATGAACGCGTCTTGAAAGACTTGCTTGAGCTGACGACGTCAAAAGTGAAAGAGCGCACCTTGTCGTCACTGAGGAAGACGGCTGAGGAAGACGTCGTTGTCGCTGAGGAAGAGGTGAGAACGAAATTCAAGAAGATAATGTCAAAATCGGCGAACTCACCTGGTCGCCGCTGAGGAAGAGGGAGAGGATGAATCCCGGAGGAAGAGTTAGTTGTCGCTGAGGAACAGAGAGAAGATAGAATCAAAAGCAAAGCTGATAATGTCAAAAGTTCACAAACTCACCTGATCGTCGCTGAAGAACAGAGATAATATGAAGCCGAGTCTTGAAGAAGGAAAAGAGCAGGCGCACCGTCGAGCAAGGAAAGGTTCGCAAGGAAAGGTTCGGTACATTAGAGTACCATCGCGCAGAAAATGTAGTGCAGAAAGAATATGTTTTCAATCATACATCTAAATGGCGCTCGTACAGTTCCCAATTTTTCATAAATTCCACCCCTTTGCGACGCACGCCCATCTGCTTCCCTTCGCCAATGGTCACATTGACAGACCATCCCAAATCCTCCCAATATCCCCCTCCTTCAGCTTGCACAAACTGCTCCATCGGCGTCCCACATTCCAGCTCGAGCGTCCCGAGCACTAATTTGTGTTTATCGAGCTGCAGAAATCCGTGCTCGAGGGGCAGAAATGCCTTCACGGGGTCAACACCGTCCTGCACCCAGGCGGTCACAAGGACGACGCTTTTGTCTTCGGACTTGCGGGAGGGAGGCTTTTGTCTTCGGACTTGCGGGAGGGAGGTGGGCTAGCGCGGGGTAGGCGGCGTCGAGGATGAGACGGAGGAGGGCTAGCACGGCGCGGGCCTCGGGGTACGCGGCTCCGCGGAGTAGAAGGGGGTGGGCTAGCGCGGGGTACGCGGCGTCGAGGAGGGGACGGAGGCGGGCTAGCGCGGCACGGGCCTTGAAATCCGCGGCCTCGAGGAAAAGAAGGGCTTGGGCTAGCGCGTCGCCTGTAGCCTCGAGTGGAAGTTGATGGGGGTGGGCTTTCTCTCAGCCGACTATGGAATCGACGGCGGGTACTGGCTGGCGGGGAACTGGTCCGCCCTCCGTCATCGCATCGGCGCTTGAGGGGGGAGAGCCGGGGAGGCGGGCTGGGAGAGACGTCCCTCAGCGGACTGAGCTCCGGAAAGGGCTCTGGGCTGCGGCGCTCGGCCGGAGGAGGAGCCGGCGCGTCGATAGCCTCCGCGGCGCGTCGTTCCACATGGCAAAGCCACCACAGTACGCGGCCACGCCATTCGGGAGCACCTCCTGGATCGTTCATGGATATGGTATACAGCGCGCTGGTCAGGAGATGCGCACCTTTTATATTCAGGTCAAGGTCAAAGCATAGGGACGACAGATGAGAACTAAAGCGTCTATGTCAAAGTTCAGCACGGCACGGCCAAAGCATCAGGAGAATGCTCACGTTGTATGACCGTCCATGCAATGTTACCGCCCAGGCCGTCCGTGCATGCGAGGCCCTCACCGACGCAAAGTCAAGTCGGTCGAAGCTAGCGAGGCGATCCTCGCCGCCTGTTCCGGCTGCGCGACCCCACAGACAGAAAGCCAAGGGAGGGTGCTTCACCGACGCCAAGTCAAGTGAAGGGCTATGCACCGACGCGAAGTCAAGTGAACGGACCAAGTATCTTTGAAGTTGTAGTAGAGGAGCTGATCGTTGTTTGGCCAGTGTTTGGCTCTGATCCTGAAAAGGCAATATCAAAGCATGAATTCAAGCTGAGAGGTTTTTGCATTCAAGAAACGCGATGTATTGTTGGTAGGGTCCGTACAATCGGGATAGCATTAGTAACGTAGGATATTATACAAGTGACGCTCAAGAAAGTGAGGTGGTGTACAGGATGTTGCGCTATTCAATGTAGTGTCCGTGCTATGTATCTGCTGTTAGTTCATGGGTCAGGGTCATGGGGACGACGGCGGCGCGCCCAAAGAAGTTGAAGAAAGCCTGGGTGTAGTACGCCGTGACCGCCAACTCCAACTCGAACATCTTCGCCTTCGCCCATCTCCCGTTTGGGTCCTCGCTTTCACGGATGATACTCAGCACATGCGAATACCGCCAGTCGCACATCAGCCTAGCCAGCGCCATGATGTACGGGTGGCGGTCCTGCACCGCGGCGGCACCAAACCCCCGCTTCGCATCTGCGAGAGGCATACCCATAAGGACAGGCGCACGGCCGGGGAAACATTCCATGCACGCCTCGAATCGACTCATTCCCGACACGCGCCGATCGAGCGACACCAACTCGAAGCGAAAGTTGCTCTCCGCGACCTCCCAGATCATCTCCTTCGCGGCATTGATGGGGAAGGGGGGCAGATTGTCGAGAGGGAGGGGGAAATCCGTACGCGCGTCGAGGCCGCATGCCTTGAGAGCGGGAGACAGAAGTCTCTGTATCACTCCTGCCCGTTGCTGCTTCTTCGTCGCTACCGTTCCCTGCGGCGCAAGGCTACCTGCCAGCACTTCACGCCACTCCTGAGATGAGAGGGGGTCATGGCCAAGGCGCGCATTGCCGAGACGATAGAGCAGGACAGGGCGCAGCATCTTGTAATGATGCAGACGCTGCAGCCGCCTGCCTTCAGAGTCGGGAGAAACGATGAGCGCAGGTTCGGGGAAGACGTAGTAGGTGTCCTTCTTGCACAATGGGCCGAACGTGCCGCGCGTGGTGTCCACAGCTTTCAGCGAATTCTGCCAGGCGGCAATGGAAGGGGGCATTTCTTGTCGATGGATGAGGTCGAATTTGTTGCGGCCCCCCCCCTGACCTTGCACGCTGGGGCCCGGTACACCGCGGGCAGGGCCTTTGGGCTTTGGATCTGTCTCATTGTTAGCGCAGATGGAGCGAATAGTAAAAGGGGCGTACAGGGAGCGTGACGCCGCTCAGTCTGAGCGGGCCGCGAAACGTCTTTGCCCCCGCGTCTAGAGGAGGATGCCTGGCTTTCAGGGGGCACCGTCTTCGACTGGCGTGCCTCCAGAACCTCCCCCGACTCCGCCTCTTCCCTCGGCTCAGCAAACGGATCCCGATACCACTCCACGCTGGCTGAGACCCTTTGAATCGCCTGGACCTTCTTGTCCGTACTGTTGGTGGACACTGCGATCGCGTCGTACTTGGAATGGGGTGCGAGCTCCAGTTGGGACGTAGGAGAGCGGAAGGAGAGGACCTGGGTAATTTGGCCAGACGCTTCATCGGTCGCCGGGCGGATGAACCAGAAAGGTAGCCCCGCCAGGGCCAGTTTTTGCGCCACGATGGGGTCTGCAGTGTACGCGCCGATAAATGGGCCTGCACGAGCAGCCGCAATCCCCCCGCTTTCCATACGGCCTCTGAAGATTTGCAGGTACGACAGCATGGCATCCAACTCGAGTAAAGTGCGCTGGAGATTGCACACAGCGAGGGACATCTGCTCGAGGGTCGATGGAATGGATTCCAAACGCTGGATCGCCAATGTGGCGGAGGAGACCAATGGTTTGACCGACGCCGCCGGCTCCTTGTTGGCTGGAATACCCATAAGGTACATTTTGTACTGAAGGAACAACTCTTCCAGTAGGTCGGCAAGAAGGATATATCGGTTTGGGTGGAGCTTGCCGAGGCCTTGAGCAAGGCTACTGGAGTCCTTAACGAAGTCCTCCGGGCCTGGGTTCCAAGCCAAGATTTGCCAGTGACCCGGCAGGGAAGTGCGTGCGCGGATGGTAGGCAAATGGCAGTAGGTGTCGCTCCACTGTTGGGGCCAGAGCATGTAGTCGTCCTCACCATAGCGAAAGTCTTTCCGAAGGTAAACGTCGTGGCGCGCAGACGCCGGGAGATCCGGGATATAGTCGGCATTCGTCGTGACGACCCACTTGGAGCCATCGATCTGTACAATCACGCCAGGACCTCTGAAAGAATTTACGAGCTTCGCTGATAGGACGAGTAAGATCAAGACTAAAGGTATAAGGAGCACGTACCAAGCTCCGTCTGGAACGTCTTCGCCGCTCTATCTGACCATACGCTTGGAGCCGAGCCCTTGGAAGGCGCTGAGGACGATGATAAGTCTTGAAAAACGCGCCAGTGCAGCGGTGTACCCACAGGTCCCAGCCTGCGGAGTTTTGCCAGCGCCTTGAGACATGGAGAGCCGACGTAGACGTCAAGCTTGCTTGATTGAAGCGCCGACGTAGCCGTCAAGCGCGAGTCCTCCGACGTAGACGTCAAGTGGACTTGGGACTTGGGAGGATGGAAGTGAAGATGTGGCTGTGTAACCCTAACCCATGATAAATGATCTAAAGTCTTACTACTACTTGTCGCTTACCACCACCAACGCACCCCGCCTTTGACTTCGCGTCGGGGCCGCCTGACGTCTACGTCGGCAAGGAAACTCACTGCGGGTCGGTTCACGATTGTCTGGGGTTTCCGATGGCCAAGGCTACGACAACTCCGATGGTTGCTGACCGCTCTTATTCTTGTTCTTTCTTTTGTTTTCTCTACATATCTGCAAGCACATCACCATCATCAATGTTATGCCAACGCAGCGCTGACCCCTGTTAAGCCTCAAAGAAATCATACGTACGAACGCAATCCACACAACCCCCACGATATTCCCATGAATCCTGGTGCGTTGTCGCTACCTTCGCTATTTGACCTGATCTAACCCACTGTAGTAGCTCAGAAGAACCAGATTGACCTCCAGAAGGGGGAGCGCTTCGCCCAAGTGGACGAGGCCTTATGCTCGCATCTGCGCGATGGAAATGTCCAGTTTCAACTGTAAGTACCATCCTGGCGCGCCAGCATCCACAGTTACTCATTTCAAATAGCGTCTGCAGCTACGATAATGCCTGCCAGCTGTCCAGGATGGGTCATGCACCTCGCGCCTGCGCTCCAGTTTCGCGCGCCCCGGCCCTGGTAGCTTCGACCTCGCAAGATGAAGAGGATATACCGGAGTTGTTTCCTGTTGAGGGTTCGGATGATGAGCAGTAGCTGTACGGAGCTCAATTCAATATATTTTGTGCCCTTGAACGCGTCTTTGCTTGGAACTATGTTTCTTCAAACTCTTGAGTCAGACTTGGCCCCCTTCATCTCTTGGATTGACTTTGCGTCGTCCGCTGACTGGCCGGATTGGGCTAGGCTATCCGCTTCAGGACAACAAGGCAAGCGAGCAAGACAAAGCGTTATGATCGATGCTCGAGAACAAGAACACGGGAACAAAAAAGAACAACAAGACGTCCGGCGCGCTGCTTAGCGGAAACAAGAGAAGACGAAGGCCCACGCGACAGCGCCATACATTTAACTATTGCGGTAAGTACTATGGCTCTACTATCGCCTCCCCCTCCGTCATGAAGCTCAGCGCCAACTCATTTTTACGAGCGCTGGTGGGCCCGTTTGAATCTACGGATCTCGTCAAATCGCACCGAAAACAGTGTAGCGGCCGCCAGACTCGTGTTCAGATCTGCATGGGCGCGACCGACGACACCTACGACCGGATAGGTGTTTACTCTACGCTCTGCAAGGAGCATTGCGGAACTCTAGCTACTCGGAAGCCCACCGCAGCCATGGCGGCCTCGTATCATGCCAAGCTAGACGCTTTCAACGAAGTGAATAAGGCCGTCGAACGCATCATAGGGAGCGCGGACCGCATGGCAGAAGAGTTAGCAGGAATGTCGAAGCTGCGGCCGATCGCCGGCCTACCGGACTCGGTTGCCACAGAACTCCGTATGTGCCTGGACTAGACCGTTACTCACTCCATCCTTACTGCTTTTGCACAGAAGAAATAATAGACGGAGCGATCACAAAGCTGGAGTCCATAGACCCTAGTGCCTTGCGCCGTTACCGCGCCGGTATCAACCCCGGAATCGCGACGCCAGCTCTCACTCCAAGTAAGTTTTACCTTCCATGGCCATGTGCAGAGCGCTGACGTTGCCTTAGCTCAATCGGCGCGACAGAGGAAGACTTCTGGTATGTTTGGGCTGCTCCCCGATTCATCTATCCTACATACCTGACGTTTCTCAGCGACAGCCAAGACGAAGTTGACCGCACCGAGTGAGCGTTGATTTTTTTGTTGTTGATTCGGACTGATGTTGTTGTCTGAGCCTCAGCCCCGCGGTCTCGCGTTAAACGGCCTGGTGGGTTGCGTTCCGCTTGCCCGTCTCCTCGCTAACACTCGGGGAATCCGAAGGGAAAACCAAGCAGTCTTCTCACAAAGAGACCTCGCGCTTGGACAAGAAAGGCAAAGGGAAGGAAAAGGCACATACGCCCGCTGCTCCTACGTCCGCTGGATCAAGTGTAAACGACGAACTTGTAAATGCTGGTATGTTGCCTTCTTTTGCTGATTTTCTCTCACACTGGTAACACATACAGCTGTGCCCATTTCGAGCGACGAGTCTGAAGGTCTGGATGAGAGCGTTGGTGGGTTATCACCACATTTAGCGCCCGCAGATCGCCGCTGACTTTTATTTCCCAGAACTGACATTGTTGAAGCCGATGGGCGACTCGGAAGAACTCGAGAGTGCGGAAAGTGCGTCATCTACTCCAGAATTGTTGTTCCTGTTGCTAATGTTAGGCAACCAGGCTCCATATTCACCGCCTTCATATACACCAAGGCCCACGAAGACGCGAAGAAGTTCCTATTCTACGCGCCCGTGGCGTCCTGTCTTGAGTTCACCCAGTACCCTGCCCCAGCGGGGCGCGGGTTTAACTATTTTTCTGTTAATTCCAGCGAATACAAGTCGGCCGACGACCCGATCAGCTTGGAGCGCCGCGGAGAGTACATGATCTATCGAAAACATGGGCTCCGCAGCGTGGAGTGCCCTGGAATTGGCGAATATGAGGCCCAGGCTCTGCACTCAGCAGGTATCTAGTTCGAGATATCGTGCGCGTTCAGGCTAACATTGTTTTCACAGAGAAATGCGAGGCCGAGGCACTGAAATCAGCGGGTATTTGAATTCTTTGCTCGCGCTCCAGCTGGCGTTCGACTGATCATTCCTCCCAGGCCGATCCTCCCAGCCCAACGCTCACGCATCCTCTTCCAGAAAGCGGGCCGCAGACGAAGATACCACCCCGCGCAAGAGAAGGAGATAGTCGAAATAGTCTTTGTGTCGGATAATACATACTTTCTGTGCTCGCGGATACAATACCGTTGTATGAAGACTAAGAAATTTTCAGAGGTGCTTTGTTGGCTCGGCTGGTGCTTTGTTTCGGCCCGCGCTTGGGCCTGCGGCCGCAGCGAGGGCTCGTCAGTGCGATCTGCAGCGCGTGCGGACTCGCCTCGCGCGAAGGCGCACAATCCGCCCGACTCGCAAGGCGCGACGAGTCCCGAGTCCCGCGCGATGCGCCACTGTGTCTGCGTTCACCTCGGACCTCGCCCACCGCCGTCCGACTCAAATTGGTGCTCGTCTCGATTCCCGAGAGCGGAAGCGAAGCGCTGCGACCCGGTCAGCGCGGCACTGCCGATTGAGAGGCGTGGAGGGACGTACCAGCGGCGCACCCCATTCCCGCGCGCAATGGGCCACTCTTTGGTGCTTGCCTGCTGCCGTCCGACTCCGAATACGAGGCCGGGGCTCGACTGCGCCGCCTGAATTGACTGGGAACCAGAGTTGGTAAGTTCCTCGAACTACAAGCTACAACGAGTCCTTATTCTGACTGGGAGTTGATCCATTAGACTTGACCTGCGAACCTTTTGACTGCGTCGCAGGGCTGTATTGCGGGTGCCACGAAACTCGTTCGACGTCCCGCGGGCCTCCCCTCCACACCCCCGCACCGCTCTCTCGACGTCCGGGTCCAGGGTCACGACTCTCGACTTGCTCGCATCCCTCGGCTCGACGCAGACGCGCGACTCACGCAACTCGCTCACGTAGACGCCCGAGCGCGTGAGACTAAGTCTTCCAGCGCCTCTCTCTCTCTCTCTCTCTCTTACCACGCGGAGGTAAGTTATGTATCTGTGAGTTCGATGTATTTGTCACTGACCATTAACGAGATTCTAACTATCAGTCTTACCATACTACTCGCACCACTCGTGATCCGTAAGTCCCATTCCTCTTTACCTCTTCCCACTACGACCTTGTAGGTCATGCATTCCCTGCTACGCGCCGCCCTCCGTGCGCCTCCCTCGCCCTCCGACAAAGCGGGCACCTTCTACATTTACGAAATCTGTGGCCGCCAACCCAATCGACCTATCCGGAGGGCTCAAGCGAAACTGGGGCGCGCGAAAGACCCCTCGAAGCGCAAGCTGCAGTGGTTTCGGAAGTGCAGGGGGCAGCGGCAGAGATGGTGGTGTTACTGGAGGGTGCCGTTTGCGGCGAAATTCGGTGCGTCGTCGTTCATTTCGAGGAGCTGCTGCTCATCTATTCAGAGCGCTTGATTCACCTCCACTTCAAACTACGTGGCGCATGGCTTGGTCGTCAGCCATGCGATTTTTGCCCCACCAAGCACCAAGAGAAGTACGATCTGGAGGCATGTGGGGGGCGAGCGGGGGTGAGGGCGGCGGTGGAGCTGTATCTGGGTCTTCTCAGATGGCGTATCTTGAGGTATGTCTTTTTTCTGAACGGCAGACTGGGACTGACTATCTATATGGAACAGGGTTGACATGTAATGTAGATACTGACCGACTGTACATGCTGTGGCTGATCAAGCTGGGTTTGCCCGAGACGCGGTCCCGGGTGGTTAGGGGCTATCGTGGCTGGGGCGGGCGTAGGCTGCTCGACTGCTGATATTGGGTATGTCCGCTATGTCTTCAGAACGGTAGCGACGTGGGCAAAATATATTAACGGCGTTATGTGCAGATACTTATGGGAGGAGAGTGCGGACGGGAAATAGCTGCTGAGGGCGTAGTTTAGTTCTGGGATCATATTCTGTATCTAGGTACGATCTGTATGTAGCGAGAATTTAAATAATGCCATTAAGTATCCTGACGCGTCAATTGAGCGGAACGTGACCGTGTTTCGTGGGAGAACGCCAACGGAGAAGACCGGCACACATCAATCAGTGGCGGTGCCTGTTTCGTACACACTTGACTTACACCGACCTGACCGCTCTGACTTCGCGTCGAGCGCCCCGGGATTGACTTCGCGTCGTCCCACTCACATCCCACGGGAACTGACTTCGCGTCGCTCCCATTTGGCGAGCATCGGCCGCAACGAGGGCTTCAGAGCGGCTTCAAGCGCCTACTGACGACACCTTACTTGTTTCACTGTCGTTATCAGCCCGCTGCCGTCCCCCCGGAGTCTCCCATTTCGACCCGGATCTGACTTTGCGCCGTCAGATTACAACCACGCTCCAAATATGTTTAGTGTCCGACGACTTCAGCGAAGATTTTTGAAGCTCGTTAATGGTGCGTCTACTATTTACTTATCGAGTCCTTCAAACTAACCGAACCCTAAGATTTCGACTTGGATGGCCTTCAAATGTCAAGGGATCGCACTCTGGTCAGACTCCAGATAAGGTTTGTGCTTCGTTAATCTTTGGAGCCTTCATTCTGACATTGACAGTCAGATTTCAGTCTTGCGATCTTAGCCCTCGCTTGACTTAGGTCGCTGGTTTCACTTCGAACGAGGGCTGGTATGTGGTTCGTTATCTATCGCAGTGTTCGTTCTGACTCAAGATCATCAGATTCCAATCGTAACGGCGTTCAAATTCCAAGCCGCCCCTCAGATTGACTTCAAACGAGGTGTGTGGTTTGTTTTCCATCTATCGCAGCCTTCATTCTGACGCAAGCCATTAAATCTCTATTGTAACGGCCTTCAAATGATTGACTTCAAACGAGCCAAAGGTATGTACTTCATTATCTAATGGCCTTCAATATCGGGCTCGAGCGCTTGCGTTGGCGCCTCAGATCGACTTCAAATGAGCTCTAGTAAGTACTCCAATCTACATCGAAGCCTTCATTCTAACCCGACCATTAGATCTCAACTCTAATGACCTTGATATCGGGCTCGGGCGCTTGCGTTGGCGCCTTGGATTGACTTCAAGTTCACCAGTAAGTGTTTTGATCATATCTTTAACCGAAGTGTTCTTTCATTAGGTTTTTACTCTAATGGCCTCAATATCGGGTTCGAGCCCTTGCGTCGGCGCCCAGGATTGACTCCAAGCAAGTTGAACTTGTCAACTGACCAGTAAGTGTTCGAATTATGTCTTCGCATCCTACATTCTGACTTGGCCCATTAGATTTCAACTCTAATGGACTTCGAATATCGAGTTCAGCCTTGACTGCGACCAATCCAAACGAGCTAAGGCGCACCGGGGTATCGAGGCGGGCGGATTGGGGTTGCGGGCTTCGTCCGGACCCCCGCCCCGAGCCCCGGGACATCGCGCGACGCGGGGGCGGCGGCTTTAAGGGCCTCGTGCCCTTCGCGACTTTCGCGGAATCGGCGCGCGGGTAGGCTCGCATTGACGCCGCTCCTCCATCGCGCCTCCGGGTCGTCAGGCGGAGGCGGCGCACGTACTCCTCCAGCAGAGTTCGGGTGTGCGCCATCTGGGCGAATCGGAACGGGCAGTGGTCAGTCCGGGCTCGCACGCGAGACAGTGGGCGCGTACTTACGCTGCGGGGGATGCGATGCGCTGCGGCGGATGTGCTGTTTGCGTTGCCTGAAGTCGGAACGTTGTCTGAACGTCAGTAGTCAGTGTCAAATCTTAAATGGAATTGCGAACGATAGGTCGGACTGACTTGATGAACCCGGGTTGGTGCATATGTACAAGGACACTTCAAGCGAAGCGGGAGCGTGGCTCGCGCGCACGAGACGAGCCGTGCGAGACGACGTCCGCGCTGCGGGCAGTCAGACTCGTCCAGGGCGAGGGACTGCATCGAAGCGCACAATCCCGAGTGAGCCCGCCGCCCGCATCCCGCCGCGAGCCCAAGGCAGACCGTGAGACGACCCCAAGCGCGCCAGACTAACACTTCTACCGCCTCTCTCTCTCTCTCTCTCTTTCTCTCTCTCGCTCTTACGACGCGCAGGTCAGTTTGATCTTTTGAGTTCGATGTTTCTGTCACTTACCGTTAACCACTTCAGCCTCTAACTCTTACTCTTACTGCCTCACCCTCTCTCTCTCTCTCTGTGTTGTACCACACGGAGGTAAGTTCGTGTTCTTGAGTTCAATGTTTCTGTCACTGACCGTTAACAGACTCTAACTCTCACTCTTACCACTCGCACGGACGACTCGCGATCGGTACGTCCCATTCCTCTTTACCTCTTCCCACTACGACCTTGTAGGTCATGCATTCCCTGCTACGCGCCGCCCTCCGTGCGCCTCCCTCGCCCTCCGACAAAGCGGGCACCTTCTACATGTACGAGATCCGTCCCCGGCAACCCAATCGACCTGTCCGGCGGGCTCAAGCGAAACTGGGGCGCGCGAAGGACCCCTTGAAGCGCAAGGTGCAGTGGTTTCGGAAGTGCAGGGGGCAGCGGCAGAGATGGTGGTGCTACTGGAGGGTGCCGTTTGCGGCGAAATTTGGTGCGTCTTCCCTTATGTCGAGGAGCTGCTACTAATATATCCAGAGCGCTTGATTCACCTCCACTTCAAACTACGTGGCGCATGGCTTGGTCGTCAGCCATGCGATTTTTGCCCCACCAAGCACCAAGAGAAGTACGATCTGGAGGCATGTGGGGGGCGAGCGGGGGTGAGGGCGGCGGTGGAGCTGTATCTGGGTCTTCTCAGATGGCGTATCTTGAGGTATGTGTCTTTATTTCGAACGGGAAGACTTGGACTGACTATCCATATGAAACAGGGTTGACATGTAATGTAGATACTGACCGTCTGTACATGGCTGTGGCTGATCACGCTGACTTTGCCCGAGACGCGGTCCCGGATGGAACTGCGAGCGCAGCTGGGGGTGATCGTGGCGGGGGCGGGGACAGGGTGCTCGAGCGCCGATATTCGGTATGTCCAGAACGGTTGCGACATGGGGAAAAATATTGACGGTGTTATGTGCAGATACTTATGGGAGGAGCTTGCGGACGGGAACAGCTGCTCAGGGCATAGCTCAGCTCTAGGATAAAATTATGTATATAGGTACGATCTGTAAGTAACGAGAATTTAATGCCATCAAGTATCCTGACGCGTCAATTGAGCGGAACGTGACCGTGTCTCGTGGGAGAACGCCAACGGAGAACACCGGCACACATCAATCAGTGGTGGTGCCTGTTTCGTACACACTTGACTTACACCAATCTGACCGCTCTGACTTCGCGTCGAGCATCCCGGGATTGACTTCGCGTCGTCCCACTCACATCCCACGGGAACTGACTTCGCGTCGCTCCCATTTGGAGAGCATCGACTCCAAGCATGCGCAATCTTCACCGGCCGCTTTGACTTTGCGTCACGAGGATTGACTTTGCGTCGTCCCTTCAAACTTGCTGCATCTTTGGTCGTGGGCTGGCAGTGTGCCCCAGGAGATCTGGAATGTCGAATCAGGAATGACTGGCCTCGCGTCGTCCCCATTCGGATTTACTAGGACTTCCTTGCTTTGAATCGTCAAAGCGACATCGACTGAAGCTTGGATTCTTGAAGGGGCAACACTTGGTGCGATTCTATCTGCGCTTACAGTCATTCTCTCACCAGCGCTTTGTTGTCGGCTTTTAAACAGCGGCTCCAGCGCCCGTTCGTTCCCTCACTACTCAACATGGGCGATACATTGGACCGCTCATTCCTTTCCCGTGTCTACATCAGAGAACCGAAAGGACCTCACGAGAAATTGCTTCGCGAACTCGTGCCGCTCCCAGACGAGGCGCACTTCGATCTTGCTGGGTGTCGCTACGGCGGAGACCACGTGTTTCGATTGGAGTTGGGAGGATTCGGGGGGTGTCCCTTCGGCACCTGGGTTCTCGACTGCGTCGCAGGGATTGGGGGAAGGTGCTCCGCCCAGCGTGGGATGCAACTGCCGATTGAGGAGGCTAGGAAGCTGGAAACGATGGTCGACAGGTTCGGGCAGTTCGACCGTCTTCTCACCAAGCTCCTCCGATCGCTTCACAACAGCGAGGATGCTCTGATCCATATCTATGACCTGGAGTTCAATGGACAGCCCTTACCGGCGCTCCCGCCATCGGCAGCGGAGGAAACGAGTGTGTGTTTCACTTAGTGTACATGGGCGTTACTGACACACCGGACGACAGGCGAGAAGCTGACCCGTATCAGAAAGTTAGCTGAGCAAATGGATTGGACTGTTTTGCCAGACGACGCAGAGATGTTGGATGAGTACAGTAAGTTGCCCAGTGCGAAGCTTGTGGCCTGTACTCATGAATCCCATTCAGCCGCGCTAAGGAAAGGAAAAGGGAAACAAGCGGACAGCGGTACGACTTATCACGGCCCTTTACTCACTGGCGACTGAGCTCAAAGCAGGCCGAATCTTACATGAACGTGAAATATCTCCGGAGTACTTTGAAACACTGCCAGACTACAACGACGAAGGTAGATAAGCATTGTAATGTGGCGCCAATGGAACTGACGAATAATCGGTAGCTTTGGATCCAAAAGAAAGCGAAATACCCATCTTGTATCCGAAGCCGGATTCCGACAAGGTCTCACGAGGTGCGTAACGCGTTATCCGCCATGGCGTCGCTCACACTTCTATCAGATCCCGTCCGACTAGTCGTATATTGCGAGGCGCACCGATCACCGTCCCACGCGAAATGTTGGACACCAGACCCATTGTCGTTCGACCTGCGGGGCTACCTTGGCAGTGGATGGCCAGGCATAACCTTTTCATGGTACTCGGTCCACAGCGAGAGGTACTGTCTCACTACGAAGCCGGTGAACCTGACGGGCCGCGGGCGGTTTATTATCTGTCGGAATTCCGACGTAAATACCATTGACTGTCCGCGATCCGACATATGGGAGCGGCGGGCTCGGGATTCTGCTGAATTGGAAGGTATGGGCCGTCTGCGTTACAACTTATCTGTCTTGTGACACGGAGATTTTAGCTCGCCCATCGCTCGTTCACCTAGCCTCGAAGATCATGGCCCCTTCGCGGCCCATTGCTTCCTCTTCCAAGGCACCGCTCGCATCTTCCTCAAAAATCACGACGGACGTCATTCCTGCACCCGCATCTTCACCCTCGGGACCGGTTTCTCCACCCTCGGGACCATCTTCGCCCTTGTCGTCATCTTTGAAGCGCAGGGCAGAGGACGTCTTGGAAAACGACGCTAAGAAGGCGAAGTCGGCTTCTCCGGGTAGGTCCCGGGAGAATCCTTTCATATTAGCGTCCTCCGAAGACGACATGGACAGCGACGTGGAAATTGTGGGCGACAATTGGTCGGAACTTGTAAGCTGGGAATCGGAGCTGGAATAGAATATCTTAAATACGCCGATTATTTTACATGAATGTTACGTCTCTTAGCCTCTTATGAATATTTCGCCGAATCGAACACCTTGTAATAGCTGAGCGGGAGCTCTGAGCGAAGGTGCGCAGACAAATATCTGAAGTGATACTTGTCTAACGGATATCTAGGTAGAAACGGTTCAAGCTTGAGGACCTGTGAGGGGGATACTACGCGTTCAAGTCCCCCACTTTTGGAGAATAACAAATGTAGTAGCGTGGAATAGCAGAGCATATCTAATCGTTAAATGAAACCCATCTGGCTATATTCTGGTCGCTGCCATCCGTCCTAGACGGTCCTTCATCTCGTACCCTACTCAAATTGTTCCTCAACAACTACCTTATCAGCGGAACTTCGTCCTCATACCCTTCCTCAGCGACCCGCATGTGAGTTCCTACACTGACAGCTTAGGTGTGCTTACACCGTCTTCCTCAGTGACGATCTGCTCTTCCTCAGCGACAAGCTTTTGATCTTTCCCAATCTTCCTCAGCGGGACCATCTTTCTCAGCGACGACCAGGTGAGTTCCGGAACTTTCTTCCTTATCAGCTCAATTGTTTCCAGACGTCTTCATGACGCCAACCGCACGCCAACGATTGGAGGCGGAGATCCAGTCACCACCGACGACGGCCGACATCAAGCACGGGCCTGGGGAGGTCTATCACTTCGAGATCCCCCGGAGTCAGCCCAGGAGCACCGCACGGCGACCGAAACGCGAGTCCAAAATCGGGCGAGCGAAGGACGCGAGGAAGCGTCGGGGGCAGTGGGCGCGTCAATGTCGGGGGCAGAGACAGGTTCGGTGGGTGCGGTGGAAGGTCCCCTTCGCGGGGAAGTTTGGTGAGTCGTTCCTTTCTATTCGGGCATGCCTGACTAGGATACGAGAACGCTTGCTCCACCTCAACTTCAAATTGGCGGGGGCGTGGTGTGATGCTGCACGAATTCCGGGGGACTTCAGTGAGCTTGAGGCGTCCGCAGTGACGCGAGCGGCCTTGTAGGCGCTCAGCGTCGCGGAGAAGAGACGGGGCTGCCGACTCTGGCGCCGCCGCCGTTGTAACCCATCGGCGAGGGAGCGTGTCACCCTCGCTCGGAGCCCCTGTGACTCGGGGGCTGGAGGAGCAGTTGTACGCATGCTCAGGCAACTGTTGGGTCCGGGCGGGGTGGTCCCTCGCAGATACTATTCACGCCATGATGGTTATAGAGTGAAATATGATGATTATATAATATGTACATGTGATCAATAAGGTACTCAGCCGTGTAAAGGTAAAGTAGAATATAAGTATGCGTCACAGAGCCCCCCACACGGTTGGTGCCTGCATTTGATCGAGTCCCTAGAAAATGTGCAACAGGCATCACGATGGCCCCCCAGAATCACTGTGTCGATTGCCTATGCAGAAAAAAATTCCCGCATCTTTTGGGTTGTGCAGTCGAGATAGGTCCATCCAAGTTGACACCTACCGGCAGCCCATGTCCACATGTGCATGCCGCCCAGTCTACTCTGCACATCCTAGGAGGAGTAGCGGCCCATCCACCGTCCGGCTTGCCGTGCATCGCCTGTGGCCGGAGCATCACAACACACCGCACCCTCTGCATTGACTGACACAGGATGCACCCCCTTCAGCCTACCCTCAGGATAGACATCAGCTGCCCTGCGGTGTTGCTTGTGATAGCTCCACATCTACCCTGCAGATAGATGCTTGCCCCGGTCCACGTGCACTACTGTGCCTGCGGCCCGGCTCAGGTATACACTATGCACATACCCCCCTACAGCCCCCCACTTTTTCTTCGTGCAGTCCAGATTGCGGGGCGCAAAATGGATCTGTGCGATGAAAAATTCAACCCCAATATGTGGTACGAGGTGAGGAAAAAATTGGGGTGATACATGGTATGCAAGATGCTGCAGATATCACCGCGCAAACTCTTATACCATGCCCGATGAACGGTAGGATGGGAGGTAATGGTAGGAGCTCCGTGGATTCTGTGCCTGACCGGAGTGAGCTTCGGCGCCAAGAGAGCGTGATTCGCGGGTTTGTGGGGAGCGGCTGCCATGCGCGTTAAAGGACGACCTTATACGGAAGGATGCATGAGGGTCAACGCGGCATGCGGAGGAAGGGAAGACAAAGTGCATCTTGGAGCATTGCAGAACAACACGAGCGCGGTCCGGCCCACACTGACACAAGAGCATGATGAGCGCGAGCACGAGATCGATGCGTGCTACCTGCAGCAGCTGCCGCGCGAGGCATAGGGTGGCCTTGTAGCGTGGGCACGGGGATGTCAAATGATGAGCCGGAACTTGATCAGAGCTCCCTGAGGTATGCAGCCATAGGAGGCGGGTATGGCGATGGACCAGGACGTTCTGAAACGTAACAGGAGGGATCTGAGCAATGAAGAGGCGCCAAAGCCGAGCGGTGTCGCTAGCGGAAGTCCACGCAGTCAGTAATCTGTGCCTGACCAGGAGGCAGCGACCGCTCGTCCTCTCTTGGAAGCATGGTCTTCCCCGTGTTCTCGCGTTTTGCTCTCCGTCAGCGACTCCACCAATGCGCGACCGTTTGACAGGGACGCGAGACATCCGGATAGCGCTCAATCGAGCCCGTCCTTCCCCTCTTATGCTAGGACTGCAGCATGCAGCCATTAGAGGCGCTTCCGCAGAGATTCCTACATTTCTGGTCTTCAAATCCCTTGGCCCGAGAGTCCCCTGAGACCGACGCGCTTGTCGAGCATCGTGATAGTGCTCAGTACACCCATATCAGCCCCCCAGCGCTAACGCGATGTGGAAAGATAAAATAAAACAAATAAAAGATAAAAATAAATCCGTCGCAAGAGTCGGCAGACGGCGTGTCCGAGACGTGAAGGAAAGCGGGATGAAGGGTGAGATAAGCTGCCTCCGCGCACCGGCACCATGCGGGTCAGCTTGCATAGATCGCAAGGACGGTCGCTGAGCGCGCTTCCAATCACGGCAGCGTGCAGCCAATTCAATGGCGCTTCTCCCATAAATCAAGAAGGCGACAACGACGGCTCGGCGCGGAGCGAGCGTACGGACAGAGGAAATGCATGGCGGCGAGCGGAATCGCACGGGCGAGTTTTCGGGAGGCGGAAGCCACGGCGCGGTCGACATCGTGCGCGACAAGGGTGCACGCATCCGCAGCGGTATCCGGGGCGTCGTCGAACAGTGGGCCGCGCAGGAGCAGGACGGACGAATGGCGGCGCGGTACTCGGAGAAGGGGAGGGCAGAAGAAAGCCCGCAGCCTCAAACTTGAAGGCACTCGCAGACCTTGGCGTCGTGAAGACGGGGCTTCTGATGCTCTGCGCGATGCATGCGCCGGAGCGATTCCGTGCCTTGAGGCATGCAACCGCTGAGCGGCGCTTCCACAGACCAAGGAACCGTGCTCATGCGCTTGCCTAGTGCTCCGAGTCGGCGAGTTCTTGAAGCTTGAAGCTTGAAGTGCTATGGTCTTGAGCGGTATGCTGCTCTTTGAGACGTTTCCAGAGAGATAAGATGGAGCAGGAGAGTCTTGATGATGCCCTCATGCGCAGCGATGAAGCACCAGACAGACTTGAATGGTCGAGCTCAAGGCCTGAGGCCTGAGGCCTGAGGATCGCCAGCGAGCGCGCCACAGCCACTGATCCTTGGCCAAATCAAGCCGATTCCGTGTTGCTTCAAGACCTTGCCTTCGAAATAACCCCCTTGCTCTCTCTCCATGCTCGTGCTTTCAAGCCCCAGGCGCCACGGGAAATCGAAGGAGATGAAGAGCCGTCCGCCTCTCCTCGAAGAACAGTAAGATCGCGCGCGCTCGGGCTTCTGTCTCCTTTGCAGCCCGTACCACACGCTCCTTTTGAGTCCCAAACTGCAAGCCACTCAGGGCGCAGTCTCTGCGCGAACGCAGTACCGACTATCTCGTGTGGGCATCGATTACGCGGCGCACGACCGCTGACGCCTTGGCTCGACGCGCGTCCGAGGTTTTGGTCTCGCGATGTCTCAGCGCAAATGCACGGCCCCCCACTCTTGGTTACAGCTACCATCAGCGATATGCAGCCATGACGGCGCTCTCGCTTTTCTAGGGTTCCATAGAGCGCAAGGACAGCCCTCCTCGAGCGCGCTCTCATTCAGGGCAGCGTGCAGCCGTAAAAGGCGCTTCTCCCATGAACCGAATAGCACGCTGCAAGCACACGCAACTGCTTCCTGACGACGACACCATCACACGCCCTCGTCTTCGAGTCCTGCAGGATCTTCCCCGGCATCTCTGATGTGCGTCCCCTTCCTCCTTTTAACGGTGCCCACGCTGATGCGTCTTTCCAGGCCGGCGTGCCGTCCTTCGGGGTGTTCGAGTTCGCGGAGGCTCAGATGTACTTCGCCACGCAACTAGGCCGTCCTGCGTCCGCGAGGTTGGGCACAAGCGCACGCCGCGTCGCTTGCCCCCCAGAGTGCTCGTACCCAGGCGCTACCAGGATGCCCTCGCGATATGCAGCCATCAAGGCGCTCTCCACGAGGTGCACGATCGCTTCGTTCTCGCCACAGGTTGCACAGAATATTGCGCTCGTAGGCTACTTATGCGACGGTTACGCGGCGGACTTGGCGCGGGGAGGCTTCTTCGCCGCTCAGACAAGCGCGTCGTCGATGGGAAATGGTGCGAGTGTGTCCTCGCCGCCGATCCTGACCCTCTGGGCAGGGGACGAGGTCCTCGGCGTCACGCCCGGGCGAAACCCTTTTGCGGGGATCTTGAGGCTCGAGGCGATCGTACGGGTGCATACTGGGGGCGGTTGCAGCGGTGATGTAGAGTCCGCGCACTGAGGCGCTCTGCGCGAGTGGCAACACAGAGCATCGAGGGAAGACATGGTGCGATCCCCGACGGTTCTTGCCCTTGATTGGATTATCTGAAGCTCTGAGGTATGCGGCCGTTAGAGGCGCTCCCCCAGAGATAGAAGCAATGGGCCCGAATGCTCTGATCTTGCAAAGAGAGACGTCTGAGCGGGGAAACGGCGCCAAAAGGTCTTGAAATGTTCGCCAGCACGGGTCGACACCGTCACTGCTCGCCTAATCGGGAAGCCCTTGTATCCAAGTTCCTCGCACGACATAGCTGCAAGCTCCTTGCTGTTGACCAGTCCGCGACGAACTTTTTGGAGCCGCTCCTCTGTCACACAACCCCAAGAGCACGATTACCCCCATGGCCCCATTTCTCAGACTCCACAGCGCGGTGACGTCGCGGCTGAAAGCGACGCTTTCGAACGCCCCCGAAATCAAGAGCTGTACGGCAACTGGCAAGCAACTGGTACAAGGATAGGGATGAGGTAGGCGGTTGGCCAGTGGACGATGCAGAAGGAGCGCCAGGTGTGTAACAGCTATAACGCCGAGATCCACTGCTAGGGCGCGGCTAGTGATGCCCAGGGCTCGGCCTGAAGCCCGGAAGCCCGACAAGCCGAGCCCGCGTAGGCCCGGGCCGAGCCAAGCCCGATGCCGGGCCTGCGCTGGCCTAGGGCTCGGGCTTCAACTTTGGTAGGCCAGGCCAAGCCCGCAAGCCCGGGGCCTGGATATATTACCTCAGCACACATACTGGCACAGATTTTGTGGAATCAAGAGCTGATATGGTTGAGTCTACTCTGGTCTTGAATATTTCTAACATTACAAACCCTTGATATGTTTTGCCCATCACATTTCCGCCACCTCGCGGTGATCACGGAAACGGCCGGGGGCGGTACTCTCGGATCAAAGTTCAAATATGGCGGAATATTTCCTGGATGTGTTGTGAATGTCTGCCAGATGCAACCAACCACCTCCAACCACCCAATCTAGCTTGTTAGACTCTCATGCATATATTTTAATGCTACAAAGAAGCTGAAAATCCAGGTGCAGTATTGCCATCACTCAAAGCCAGGGCTCAGGCCCAAGCCAGGCCAGGCCAAGCCCTACTTTGGGCCTGAGGCTCGGGCCTCAAGATTTTGAAGCCCGAGCCTCCCAAAGCCAGGCCCAAGCCCCGGCTTTCAGGCCAAGCCAGGCCCTGGGCATCACTAGGCGCGGCAGAACGACTCCTTTTGTGTAAGCTCCCCACAATGTGCTCCGATATGCAGCCCGACGGCGCTCGCGCAGCTGTGCGTAGAGTTCCAGCAGATTGTCCCAGGAGGCGTACATCTAGGGGTTGTCGAGCGCACTCGGATCCATGGGCAGCATGCAGCCGATCAAACGACGCTTCTCCCACAAATCGAGCAGAGCGCTACAATTCGCGCGCAACTGTCTTGTATCGCCGGGGCTCCAGCCTTAATTCCACTGCACTGTTCGTGCTCGACGCCACCACACGCCCTCATCCTCTCGTCCTCACCGTCTTCGCTGTCCCTCATGGTCATCCCCGGGCGTTCTTCGAGGCGTTCGAGTTCGCGGAGGCCCACATCGCGCGCACCTCAGGAGAGCTCGTCTGCGCCGACATCCTGTCGTCCTGACGCTGTCCTGCGTCCGCGAGGCTTGGCACGGGCGCACGCCGCGTCGCTCGCCCCCCAGCTCGTACCCGGGCACTACTAGACGCCCTCGCGATATGCAGCCATAAAGGCGCTCTCCACGAGGTGCGCGATCGCGTCGTTCCCGACTCCGGGTGCACAGAAATTTGCGCTCGTAGGATACCCATGCAGTCTCTGTGCGAACGCAGCTCCGACGAGGAGTCGTGGGGGCCTCGATTACGTGGCGCACGACTGCTGACACCTCAGCTTGACGTGGGTCCGAGGATTCGGTCGCGCCAATGACGGCTTGGCTCGAAATGTCGAAGCGCAAGGACAGTCCTTGAGCTTGAGCGTGTTCCCATCCAGGACAGCATGCAGCTCTTGGAAATGCCAGTGCTTCTCCCATGGATCGCGCAGGGCGCTGCAAGGGTGCACAACTGCCTGACTTCCCCGGGGGCTCACGCCTCAACGTCGCCGTGACGTCCCTGCTCGATTCCACCGCCAGCGCTCGTTCTCGCGCCGATGGAACCACCTTCGAGGCTTACTTGCCCGGCTCCCGTCACCACCTGCATCGTCTCCTTCACGCCCACCGCCTTTAGGGTTGGACACGGGTATACCCGCGGGTACACCGGGACCGACCCGTACCCGTACCCGTAGAAACCGTAGGTCGGGTCTAGAACCCGTACGGGTCACCCGCAGGTCGTTGATGGACCCGCGGGTCCAGAAACCCGTACGGGTATACCCGCAGATTTTGGTTGAAATTTGAGTTTTTTCTCGGTTCTGTTGTGTGACTATGGACTGCAACCACAGCACCATCATCCCCGAAGCTCTGTGTCATCATCCGGCACCTCAACTGGCCTTCATCAGGGTTTCTCGGGGCTGAATGCCGCCATCAAGTCATTGATGCGATCAAGTTACGACACATTCATGAGCCTAAGCGCTAAGCAAAAAAGGCGACGGAAGGGGGCTGAGGCTGACATACGGCAGCATACGGCTCCGCGTGAAGTGTAGTAGCAGTGGCGTCCATGAGCGCTGTAAAGATACTTTTTTTTCCAATTTTTTCGCAAGGAAAAACACCAACAACAAACCCGCGGGTACACGGGTCGGGTACACGGGTCGAGCACGGGTCTGAAATGGCGACCCGTACCCGTACCCGTACAAACCCGCGGGTACGAACCCGCGGGTTTACCCGGTACCCGTGTCCAACCCTAACCGCCTTCGCAACTCTCACGATCTCTTCAAACGAGGGGAGCACCGCCTCCATCCCAGACTCCCACAAATCCACCGCGTCTAGCTGCTCGAGTCGGATGCATACGAGACGCTCCCGCTGGGCTCGCGCTTTGGGCCGAATGCGGGACGCTCCCAGCAATCGTCTCCTTAGTAACGGAGGCAGCGCCCGCGTACACGACGGCGCTTCGGCCCATCCCAGTACATATCGGATGCGCAAACACCGTCGACGTGACACTGGCTGTGGGGATGGCGTTGGCGGCGCGAGCATCTGTGCTCGAGGGCGGCAATGGCGGCGGAGGTGCGGGTATGGCGTCGCGGTGCGCCGGGCCTGCGGAGTACGCGGGTGTTGCACGTGTAGCGCATGCACGGAGGCCGGATCGGCTTGCAGCCTCGACGGCGCTTCCGATAGTCCATGCATGCTGCACGTGCGGACCGACGCGCGCCTGGTGCCAGACTCTCGCATGGTCGACCACCAGGTCTCGATCAGCTCAATGCGGCACAGCTGGCGGAGCGGGTCTTGACTGCCCCCCATCCCTGTCCATGTATTGCGTCGCTTAGTGCTTTGATGTAGCCCCTCTGCCCCCCAGCGCTATGCGATGGAATAAAATATAGAAAAATTGGTATTGAAATCAAAGTTACTCCGTCGCAGCTATATAAGCGCAGACATCGTGTAAAGCGCCACGGAGGTGCAGCGATAGATTCGCGCAAACTCCGTCGCAGGAACAAGGCATATATAAAATATAAGAATGATCTGCGGCGCGTGAGGCATACTTGGAATAAAAGTCGGGCGATGAAAAACGTAGAGACCACCTCAGCAGACAGAGTCTCGTAGAGCGCCCCGTCCGCCGCGGCGGTAATCGTGTTCCCTGATCAGCCCAAAGAAAAAGGAGGAACGGCATAGGTGAAGAAAAGTTGGGTGATGGAAACGTAGAGACCGCCTCAGCCGACAGAGTCTCGTAGAGCGCTCTGCCCGCCGCGTCGGTACTCATGTTCCCATATCAGCCCGAAGAAGCGGCATGGAGTAGAGTAAAGGTAGCAGAGAACGAGAGATTCATAGTAAAGATGGCATACTTGAAGTGTAAGTTAGGCAAGGGAAACTTGAAGGCCGCCACAGCAGGCAGAGTCTCGTAGAGCGCTCTGCCCACCGCCTCGGTCCTCGTGTTCCCCGGTCAGCCCGAAGTATAAGCGGAATATTGAAACACTTGAATGAAGAACTGGCTCGACCCCCAGTGACCTTGCCCACTAGTCGGAATGCGTAGCGTCGCGGATTGCGCTAAGGTTCCCGCAACTTTGGAGAGCGGTCGGAGCTGCGCGCTGAGGCAAGGAAGGGTGCCCAGGTACCGGTGCCGGATCGAGGACTTGCAGCCGCCGTAGAAAGGCGTTCGCGAGCTGTCGTATCGAGCCCCCAGCGTGTCCATGCCATACCAGCCGTAGCGGCTCGAGCGTCGAGGGAGCTGAACTTGCGGATACCGAGCATGACGAAGGTGGATATTGCCGGAGGCGAGACGGCCAAAGAGGTCTGCGGGCGCATGCGCGCAACGTCCGCGATAAGGCCCGTGCGTACCCCGAAGGAGGACATCGACGTCTTGAGCGGACGGTGGTACACGTGGCCGCGATACTGACGCTCGCAATAGCGACTGATTGACCAGGGCCATGCGTCGCGGATTACGCGAAAGTTCCCGTCGGGAGAGCGGCAAGGACTAGCTCGAAGGAACGTGGTCCCTGGAGATCGAATTCACCACCCAAGGGACGGGCCCATCCGATAGCCCCCCAGAAGCCACCGCGAATAATTGCGGTAGCACAACCCTGGTCTGAACCGAGGTAGACGAGGAGCAGCCTTAAAGGGCGCTTCCGCGATGTTATTGCTGAAAGAAGCCCCCTACACCGCGAATCCAGCGGCGCTTCTGCGTAAGCAGCGTGCAGCCAGATGCCGGATTACTCGAATATGTCGTGTCGCTCGGAAATCATCGCGCAAGATTTGTGTCGAGGCTCAAAGGAGCAGAGTCCCCAGGATGCCTGAGTCACGGATTCTGTCGCGCGGGGCAACTGGCGCCGTTAACCGGCAAGGGCACGGAGCGCGGGGACCACCGGACTACGAGGACATGTGCGATGGCGGTGGACACGTATGTCTGCACGAGGAGGGGCGCAATGGCGCGGGCGATGGGAAGCGGGCGCCGCTGAGCGAATGCGATGCAGAGTTGCACGTAGAAGCTGAGCGCTGAGCACGGGAGCATGCATCGCCGGCGTGCGTGGCGCAGCCGCAGATGCAAGGCCGGATGCGGTCGTCGTCGAATCGCTTGGATCTAAGCAAGCTGCCGGAGTCGATACGGCCGTGGAGATCAGACATGGGGACGAGTGCCTGCACGCTAAGGCCCGCAACGATCCCAAAGGGGAACATGTGCTCGCGCTCGCGTTCATGTGCACGCGCAGCGAAGCGTCCGCGGTCTGGTCGGCGTCCGCGGCAGCCCCAGCAGTGGGCTTGAAGCCCTGAGTGGCAGCGGCCTTGGCTTCGCTCGCCATCTCGGTTGCTGACTCGCTCTCGACGGCCCTAGTGGCCGCATCCTTCACGGGGCTTGCAGCCTAGTACTGCTTTGAAAGGGAACTGGCCCCTCTGGGTAGGGAGGTCGCGCCACCCATAGGTCTGCCGCATAGCCCATTCGCGCTCGCACCTATCTTGCTCTCGCCGTTCAGCGACAGCGCCGCTGCACCCATTGCAGCCATTCACGCATCAACAGAGTCCGCTTCTGCGTTGATGACGAGAGAGCACGGCACGAGCGGCGAAAGACGGCGCAGCAGCTGTCGGATCGCAGCTCGGAAGTCCATAGGGAACTTGAAGCTTGTGGTCGCATTGGTGATTTTGAAGCTGTGTTGCCATTGCGGACGTGGTTTGCGAGCCGTTGAGTTGGAAAGGATGGGCCGGGCCCGATAACGAGCTGGAGCTGCCATCGGAGGCGCTCACAGCCCGTCAACGGCAGAAAGGAAAGACAAAGGAAGAGTAAGGTCGTCGTCACTGCTGGTGACGACTGCCACGTCACGGCCCACGGCGACCGGAACGAAGCACCAAAGCCGTCCAGACCACCGAGCGAAACACCAATAGGCATGGCACGAAGGTCTTGAAGGGAATGAATTGAATATATACAAGTTGTTTGAGGAGGAGACGGTGGCTCCACCTCAGGCCCCCCAGCGGTCGACCGGAATTCTGAACTTCGAGGGTCCGTATCCCTCCAGAACTGCGGGCCAGGGAAGCCAGCGGCCGGGTGCAGCCCACGTTGAAGAAAGGAAGGAGTGGGCTACGACTTGATCTTGAGATTCAAGCGCCCGGGCGCTTATTGGGCCTCAGCCCTCTGAAGTCCCTCGCGGTGGGCTCCATTGTGATGCTGCACGAATTCCGGGGGACTTCAGTGAGCTTGAGGCGTCCGCAGTGACGCGAGCGGCCTTGTAGGCGCTCAGCGTCGCGGAGAAGAGACGGGGCTGCCGACTCTGGCGCCGCCGCCGTTGTAACCCATCGGCGAGGGAGCGTGTCACCCTCGCTCGGAGCCCCTGTGACTCGGGGGCTGGAGGAGCAGTTGTACGCATGCTCAGGCAACTGTTGGGTCCGGGCGGGGTGGTCCCTCGCAGATACTATTCACGCCATGATGGTTATAGAGTGAAATATGATGATTATATAATATGTACATGTGATCAATAAGGTACTCAGCCGTGTAAAGGTAAAGTAGAATATAAGTATGCGTCACACGTGGATTCGCCCGAGGCCGTGCGACTTCTGCAAGGTCAAGCACCAAGAGAAGTTCGACTACGAGGCGTGTGGAGGGCGAAGGGGGATTAGGAAGGCGGTCGAGTATTTTTTGCGGCGCTTGGGATGGCCGGTTATCAGGTAAGTCCGAGTCGGTTTTGAGTTTGCCATTACAATGCTGACTCTGATACAGAGAGAAATTTTAGCTAGCTGAATGAATTACGGACAACGGGTGTAGATTAACAGCGAACGACGGGGTTTTCTTGGACTCGTTGAAGGGTTGGAGTTTTGGGACATCGATATGTATGAAATATTGTACGTATACTGTAACTAGATACTGCAGCCTGAAATAAAATACCTTGTTCTAATTAAACGTGAGCGCGCTCGCGCAAAACAGTAATATACAGCCTTGTTTTTCTTCTGCTCTGCTTGAACTTCAACGCGACCGCGCACGCGCAGACTGATAATATAATCAATAGGCGCGTCGATGCGACGCGACCGTACACGTGACTCATATGTGATGTAACTGTCACATACTTTCCTCTCCTCAGCTGCCACCACGACGCCCCCATCCAGCCCCCTCCCGCCCGAGTTGACGTCTACGTCGCTCAGAGCTGACTTCGCGTCGCTCGAAACTGCTTGACGGCTACGTCGGCATCAGTCAAAGCTCCTCATCTCGAGAGGGACGCCACTCAGCAAATGGTAGCTACTCAGCCGCCGCTATTCCACCCATGCATCCAATTGCAAGCCTTGATAGTTACATGGGTGAGCTGCTCTCTGCTTCTCAGCTGTAGCTCTCATTAGAGCTCTGACAATCCTGCTTTTTGAAGATCGATAGGGTCAGCTTTTCAAAGACGCCCCCATCCAGCCCCACCCGCCCGAGTTGACGTCTACGTCGCTCAGAGTCGACTTCGCGTCGCTCGAAACTGCTTGGCGGCTACGTTGGCATCGTGCAAACCTCAAAGAACATAGATCTAAAGAGTCAAAGCGTCGACAAAGCATTCGCTCAAAGCGCCAGTCAAAGCGGTAAGTTATATACTGATGCGGCTTACTATAAAAACCGGTCGCCTCGCTTTCTAGTGCCCCTTGAAGCAAGTATTATGGGACGCCGAGCCACCTTGTCACCTAGCCAACTGGCCGAGATCGACAAATACCTCGCGGCGTATAAGGCCAAACGCGCCGAGGGTCTCGCAAATAAGGAGGTAACCCTCTGGAAGAAGGAGACCATCGACAAAATCTGGGCGTCTGAGCCGTTTGCGCCGCTTCGGAGGGAGTGCACGGAGACTGAGAGAGTTAACGATAGCGAGGGTCCGACCGAAACCACGTCCAAAGCGGTATGTGTATGCTTACGCCCGACTCCTGGATTATACTCATCGAGTGGCGCAGAAAATCGCCAAGAAGTTCGACAACTATATCCGCACAGCGCCGACTGACGGAGCGAAAGTCGAGTCAATCGCCAGCGGGGCGGTCGCCGGGATGAGCTTGTTCGAAGACGAAGAGAAGACGAGCATCACCCACACCGCCATGGACGAAGCGAAGAGGCTGCAGGTGCCGTTCATCGGGTGCTATAAGCCAGCTCTGGCGAACGCTTGGAACGCGCTGGACGATGAACAGCGTGCAACTTATCAAGCTCGCGCGCTCGCAATGGTAAACGACGTAGAGGCGAATCAGAAAGTACTCGCTCGGGCACTTTGGAGCAAGATGGCCGGGGTGTGTGCTTCGAGACGTTTCGGCGAACTGGAGATACTCGTCCTATTCGGACTTCAACAGCCCGGAGGCGCGATACAGACCGGAAGGTGGGTAGACTGACTTTTCTTTTTGTTGTTCTTGGCTGATACAAGTCTACTTAGTGTGCATGCTCACGCCCCAGGGCGAACTGCCAGCTTGGAGAGCGAGATGCCGGAATACGCCACGCAAATTGTGGCGCCGTGGACCGAGTTCGTCAAGAAATCATTGCGGCGTAAGTTCTAGTTAACTTGTCCTGGTCCAGGATCTGACGCAGGTATTGCAGCATCTACTTACATCATATCGGGGCTGGATGTCCAAATCGAGCGCAACCAGGATGGGCTCCCGCTCTTCCCAGCGCTGAAGTTTTCCGACATGACCGGGGCGTCAATTTTGCGCGTTGTACATGAATATTTTTCTCTACTATGGGGTACGCCGGCAGAACTGGAAGCACTTAGCGCGAACTAACTGACTTTGCAACAGGGCATGCTACTGGCGACGTAGCGCATGGCGTTGCCATGGGACGAGATTGAGTCGGACCCGGCTCGCTACTACGACGCCAGCTTTGTGCTGCCGATCGCATTGAAAGCAGTGGATTCGCTGCAGGACTATGAAGTGCTGCGGCTGGCGAGATATCTCGTGGACTGCACGCCGCCTTTCGCTTTCCTTCCGCGCGTTGCCACGACGGCCAGCAACGCAGACGATGGGAAGGAGAGGGTGAAGTCTGTGGTACGCATGTCGTCCTGGCCAATATCCACGGCCTCATCGTCTTTCAGAAGAACAAGGCGAAGGCGCGCTGCGCTGCGGGTGAAGGCGTGGAAGATTTGAGTGACGATGGCGACGAAGACGAGGGAGCTGAGCGCTCGGTGAGTCTGCCGGCCTCTGCGTTGTCCGCCTGCTAAGAAAGTCCCGTAGAAGCAGAAGGGAAAAAAGCCCAAGGCGCGCCACGGAGCGGGGGAGGGCGCCGATGGTCACGAGAAGGACGAGGGGGGGAAGACGAAGGTGAACACCGCGCACTCTGCGGTCGTCCGCCTGCTAATCTAGTTCCGTAGAAGAAGGCAGCAAAGCCCAAGGTGCGCCACGCGGCGGGCGAGGCCGATGTCGCTCGCGACGAGGACGAGGAAGAAGAGCGCCCGGTGAGTTTCCTGACCTCCTCGTTGTCCGCCTGCTGACCAAGTCCCGTAGATACAGGCCCACGCGGCGGACGACGGCGGGAAGGATGTCAATGACGCTCACGACGAGGACGAGGAAGAGCAGCGCCCGGTAAGTCTACCGCCCTCCTCGTTGTCCGCCTGCTAATCAAGTCCCGTAGATGCAGGCCCACGCGGCGGACGACGGCGGGAAGGATGTCAATGACGCTCACGACGAGGACAAGGAAGAGCAGCGCCCGGTAAGTCTACCGCCCTCCTCGTTGTCCGCCTGCTAACCAAGTCCCGTAGATGCAGGCCCGAACGCAAGGCGGGCGACGGCGGGAAGGATGTCGATGACGCTCACGATGAGGACGACGAAGAGCAGCGCCCGGTAAGTCTGCCGCCCTCCTCGTTGTCCGCCTGCTAACCAAGTCCCGTAGAAGAAGACCCGGAAACGCAAGGCGGGCGACGGTGGGAAGGATGTCGATGACGCTCACGACGAGGACCGTAATCAGAAGAAGGCCTCGGCCCAAAAAGTGAAGGCCAAGGCTGCCCCCAAAGGTTCGGGGAAATCAGCCAGCGTAAAGGCGGGGAAACGAACACGGGAAGGAGACGAGGTATGGCGCGCATACTCATGAAAGTTCTTGGCTAACTCGTGGTTTGTGTGGCTTTAGGAAACCGAGACGCCTCCTGCCAAGAAGCGCCGGGCTGCCGACCAACAGCCCGCACCTCGGCGTTCTGGACGGGACAAGTCCGCCAAGGAGCCACGAGCCCCCGTCACTCGATTGGGTGCGGATGGGAAGCCGCTTAAACCCTCGTTTGAGTATGTTTAAGGTGAGTTCGAGTTCTAGCACGGTTATCGGACGCTGCTCACAACATTTAGATGATTTTTGTTTTAGTTACAGTAATGAATGCATGTCTCCTTGTTCGTTGGAAGATATAAATGTATGTTAGGGTCTGTCATGGCCAGAGTGGGCGCCCAACTGCAGCTGGCTTCGTCTTTCTGCAGGACGCCACGAGCGATTTTTTGTCCCTCGGGACTCAACTTCCACCTCACTGGTGGCAAGTGCGCCATCGGGCTGTAAGGCGCGTAGTCAGCCTGGATGAGTCATCCAGGCGGATCAACGGTCCGTCGGATTAATCGGGTACGAGGGATTAATTGGGTACGAGGGATTAATCGGGTATGAGGGAGGGTAGCAGGGATTAATCGCTGTAGGAATGAATATTCCCTCGCTCAATGCGAAGATTAATCTGGACGCGGATCAATCGAGCTGCTGATATCGACATCTCACTTATGTTCAATCTGGATTAATCGACATCGTGTAGTATAAACTGTAGTATAGCTGTAACAGTAGTAGTAGTATTAAATAAGGGATTAATCATTGTTTGGATTAATCTGCCTGCCGTTGATAAGCCGCTAGAAAAACCAGCTATGAAACACGCACTTTTTGCGATTTACAGCGCGCATCTAAGAACCAGCACATCTCCGTGTGGCTGGTTAATCAGGATTATTATCCACCAAACCAGGAGGCTTAGAACATCCACTCTGCGAAGTACGGTTGAAGCCCCAGACCTACGAACCTTAGAACCCACAAAGTTTTATCGTGCTTAGCTGGAATACGCGACGCGCCGGGGTCACGTGACATGTCATTAGACCAGCGGAGATGTCCGAAGGAGATTAGGATTGTTCGTCTAAGATTATCGGAATCTTAGGGGTACATCCCGTAGAAACCTATAGTATGTGGTACCGTTGGAAAGCTACGGCCCAGCGCTACCTAAGTAACGAAGAGAGAACGTAAAGGGAGGAGACCAGGGCTAAGAAATGCACCACACAACTCGTTCAACAGGAGTTGTCCTATACCGATCGAGGGGTTAGAAACCTAGGAACCGTAACAACCCCAACTCTCAAGACAGACACCTAGGGGGCGCGGCCCACCAATCACATAAACCGCGCAGCATATCCGACGACTATTTAATAAGCAATGTATACCAAAGTAGTCGATCATCGTTTGTAATTGTAAATACCTGTAGTATAAAAGACCAGAGGAGCAGAGAGGACGGCACTGAATCGGACCCCAGTTCGTGTACGAGGCAACTACCATTGTCCCTCATCACAGCTAGGATTTGGTTGAGGGCTTTACTCTGGAATTCCGCTGTCTTGCGATAGTGTCCCGAATTAAAGTTTCTTTTGATAAATCGTCCGTTCTTAAGATCGTCGAGCTCCGTGCTAAACCGTATCCGTCTCCGTTGAATCCGCTCCGTAACTCCGAAGTACTCCGTGTCCGTTGAACTGGGAATTTTGAGATCCGAAGTCATTCCGAAGACCGTTTATCCGCTCCGATAAAGAGAATCAGGCAGAAGCCTTTAAAACCTTGCCGGCCTTAAAAACCGTACCTTGCATATAGCTGAGAAGCTTAAAATCTAAAGTCCCACAAGACTCATACTCCTAAGAATCTTGACTCTGTCAAATTCTACGGACGAGACTATACCATAACCAACTTGAAAGTTCCTCTCTTACGAGACCTTTCTTGTGCAGAAACCTTAAATCTTGACTTGGAGCTCCTTAGACCTACACTTGTGTCTAATAAGACCCGATCTCGTCAGATAAACTTTGGTGCAGTAAAGAGGTGTTTAGTGGATTAAGTCCAGGTTTCCGGGGGTTGTGCTAGAGTGCATCTGTTTAGTCAGAGGACGATAGTGCGATAACTTGGTTGGTTGGGTTTAGTTTGTTTTTCATTTGCACGCTTAGTTTCTGAGCAACCGTTTCATCTGGAGCCCACCGCGAGGGGGTTTCGAGAAGAGATTTTCAATCTCTGCATAAAGAAATTATCTTTGAGATATTTCGAGTCATCCGTGGCTTAGTTTTCGAACGAGAAGTCAAGAAGGAATCTTGAGTCCTAAAAACTCTGAAACCTTAGACAACTGTTTTAGAGCGCACATTTGGCAATCCAGGCAAATCTGTCCATAAACAGATAAAACCACGTCTTCGCAAGACTCAGACCGCGAGTCAAACGAGGAAGAATCCGTAGAGTTCGAAGGTTCTGGGAATTTACCAAGTACATATTGGGATATTCCTGGAAGTAGAACTTCTGCCCGCTCCGCTGCAGCCAGAATTGTTGCACCCCTAGAAACCGCCTCTAGAAGACGAGTTTCAATTCCCGAGAAAGCTAGAGCCGAAGCATCTGCTAAGACTCAAAGCCGTATAGACGCGAACTTAGGACGAAGGTCTAAGAACGTGAACCCTATTGCCGCTACTGCGAGCACTAGTCGAAACCAAGGAGCAGCCATAGCTTCTACCAGTCAAAACCCCTCCGTTTCGAGACCGGCTTCGCCAGTTTCAAACACTTCGTTCCAAACGAATATACCTAGAACTCCAGTAGTTCAAATAAATCAACCAGTACCGAGTGCCGTCCCAGTTGTTAAAACCAGGATGTCAGGAGTTGCTAGTTTCCGTGTACCGGTCCCTTGGGACAGGAACGCACCAAGTTTCGATGGAGAAACCGCTGGGAGTCTTAAGCTTTATATTCGCTACTGTCACAGTATTGTGGATCAGGCGAATATAACAGACTTAGAAGGACAGAAGAAAGTATTCCTGAATTACTTGAACGATGATGACATTCGAGAGCAGTTGGAGAATATTGCGTCGTACAAAACCGGGACCTTAGATCAAT
>JARJCN010000183.1:0-32393 GCA_029282135.1 Mycena belliarum
AGGGCAGGAACTGTTGGTCGAGAACGACGTTATTCGAGGCCCAGGGATATGGTGCGTGTTTCGGCACGGTTGCCAAGCGTGACTAACGTGCCTGCACACACAGGCTGATCTCGACCTACGTGCGACACTGGCCAGCGCTGCAGTCAGCCTCCCAGCCAGTGCTGTGCTAGAATATCAAGGAGACTTTGCCGGATCCCTGCCGCAGGCCACCGAGTCCTTTTCTGGGTACCACGATGACAACAACGACTCCTACCGCTACGTGCACAACACCCAAAGTTCCGACTACTTCCGTGATGACTACGTCCAGGACGACACGGCGGCGTACATGCCCATCTTCAGTCTCAACTCGCAGGAATGGCCCCCGAGCCCCCCGCCGAAGCTGACAGGCTCCAAACGGCCCTCGTCGCCGACACCGCTTCTCGGTACCTCCCCGAAACGTGCCCACATCTCAACGGGTTACGACAGCCTCAGCTGGAGCTCATCTCCCATTCCGACGTTGTCCACGGCACAGAACATGACCTCTGAAGGCGACCAGCCTCTTGGCCACACTCCGAGGCCCGCGCCTCTGGCACCTGCTGCGCATCTGGCCCCACTGCGAGTTTTATGCGCGCCGCTTACAAGTATCTCGGTAGACATCAGTAGACATCAGTAGTTATCGTGGGCCGATGGGGGCCAGTGATTAATAAGGCTGTCTCGTGCCTGATGTGGCAAGGCATTGATGATCCGGGATCAACATTGCCCGCTTTGGGTTCTTGGCTCGTGCCAATGGCCCCTATTGGCCCCTACTGGTTTCCAATGGGATTCATTGGCACCCAGGCAGAATTTCATTTTCTATTGACTTGTGTTTTCTGCCTGTACAGCTTATCAGACTGCACGACCCCCAGCGTTATCCAGCAAACACTGCTCAACCTCATTGGCTCTAGTATGTCTGAAATCATCCATACCCCGAGCCTTCCTCTCCTTAAAGGACCTGTAAACAAAAGCCGGAAGAAGGCAGACCTCCAAGAAATCGCACAGGCCCTAGGCCTTGATACCTCCGGTCTTGTCGGTGGGCTAGTGGGAAGGATCAAGGCACATCTGGAGAATAACACTGCTACCCTGGGGGTTGATCCTCGGTTTGTTGCGCTCTACACATATTCTACTGCGCATCAAGGCTCCAAGAGACAGGACAAGACTAGCGCAGACAAGTCTGTTGAAGATAACGCGGAGGCGAGCAAGGCCTCTGCTCTCACAGCGTATGACTCCTTTATTCTTAGATCATCCTCGGCATATACTAAAACCCACTACAGGACGGACAAGAAGCTGAAGGAGCTCAATATCACCACCGATCCGCCTTCCAGTTTTGCTCCATTGTCTCTGCATACAGCTTCTCCCAAGAAAGACAAACCAGGTTAGAATTTCACCAGAATCATCGTCCCTTTGAATACTTAATTCTGTGCAGAATCAGTGCTGGACGCGTCTGGATCATCGGATTTGACGAGCACCAGTTCTGATGGAGATGGAGATGATAGTAAGCCGACAGAGAAGAAACAGAAACCCAAGCCTGTACGAAAGCCTGTCAATCAGAAGCCATTGGAAAAGAGGATTGAAGAGGCAAAGCCCAACAACGGAGGGACAAAAGGCGGACAAAAACATGAGCAGGTGTCTCATAATACTGGTGTGGCTCACGTATAATGTACTGTTTAGGACCAGCTAACCGTCATCCCTTCCAGTCCTCATGAGACTGTCCAGCACTCACGGTCCCTCTGAAGACGTCTTTGTGCCTAGTGTCCCTATCATTGAGTCGAAGACCAGCGATGGCTCAGTTGTTCATCAGACTCGTCTGTCTAGCCTTCTCCCGGCACTTGTCGAGAACAACTCGCCTATGAAAGGTACGTCTATCAAAAGAGACATCTCCACGGAGCCTAAAGACTTCTCTGTAGCTAAAGGCGGAGTCTTCATGCGTACAGGAATTAGAGGTGATGATTCCTTCATGGCTGCCGGGACTGTGGAACAGCACATGAACAAGCACAAGATCAAGGCCCTGCAATTTGATCCAGCAGACCTTTTTAACTTGACGCCGACGGCGGAGGGATACTACACTGGAGATATTTTAGTTGCACGGGATGCCCCCACTCGCGACGTTCCTGCTGAGTCCGGAGGCTCTGAACCTGAGGTGAGCCTTGGACGGAAGGCTTGATACAAGCTAATACTGACCCTCCGACATTATAGGTCAAGCACGGTTTGAGCGAGAGACCTCCCGGTCCCACCAATCTTACGGGTTCAGCTTCGGATAAGCCTCTGGATCTAGCACGGGAGCGCGAGAAGATTGACATTTTTAAGAATGCGGAGATGATGGATAAGTTTCACACTTTCCTGCTATTCCATGCAGGCGTAGACCTTACAACGTATCCTGCTGGCCCTGTCAATGATATGGCAGAAGCTTTGAGACAGCACCTTGCGTACGAGGAAGTCTTAGAAGCCTTCAAGCCCTGGCTGAAGAAGAGGATGGGATATGCTGTGCCGCATAGTAAGGTCTCTCGAACCAATTTCGACTTGTCTGACATACCTCCCAGATATCGACGGCTTCCCTCGCCAAAACTTCACGAAAGAGCAGATAACGTCAGCTTTACATCTCAAGTCATCGACTGCCGGAAATCTCGGAACACATTTCAAGCACGTCCGGCTGACGCATACCTTGACCGCCCTTGAATGGGTCACCAGTAAAGGAGAGAAACATGGGAACCTTTACAATGCCATGAGACCCAAGGAATGGAAGACGCTGCTGGATGCCAACCAGGAAGCGGCGGAGCGTAAGAGGCACAGGTCTGCGACGTCCAGCAGCAGTGGAGACAGCGATGATTCCGAGGGCGAGCAGGAGCGAGAGCGTGCTAGGAAGAGCAAGAAGAGGCGGGGCGACAAGAAGGACAAGAAGGAAAAGAAGAAGTCCAAGTCCGGATACTCTTCGGACACTCTTGATAGATAAATATCAAACACAGCATCCCATAGACTCAACTTCTATCAGTAGCACCACCTTGTCTTGTTTATGTAAAATATAGATTCAACTCTATAACGTGGTGGCCGTCCAGCAGCTTGCGGATAGTTTGGATACAATCCTGCAAGTCTGCATTTGGACAGTGGTGCTCGTTTTTGCTCGTCAAGGCTCAGGACATCGAATGAGTAACTGTTCCGGCTTCCCATAGCTCCCCACTAGTAGTAGCTGCTTCAGTTTACCCACTTTCCCCAACAATTGAGCAACTTACACACCTTTCTTGAAAAGGTCTACATTTGGAAAGCGGCACTTGTTCTCGCCTCGGTTTTGCTCGTCAAGGCTCCGACAGTAAGGCGAGTACCCGCTCCAGCATCCAGGAGCTCCGCAGTAGCAGTACAAACTTTAGTTCACACAGTTCTCGCAGCAATTGAGGGGATTACATACTTTTCCTGATGAAGTCCGAGTTTGGAATGAACTCGCTCGTTTTCGTTCGTCATGACTCCGGGCGTCGAGAGAGTACCCGTAAGAGGCTCCCATAGCTCCTGACTGGTATTAGATGCTTTAGTTCTCGTATTTATCCGGAGATCTGAGGGAGATACATACATTGCCTGAAAAAGTCCAAAGTTGGACAGCAGGCGCTCGTTTTTGCTCGTGAAGGCTCCGGCCGTCAGGGACGTACCCTTTCCGGCTTCCCATAGCTCCCAGATAGCAGTAGGCACTTTGTTTTACGCGCGTCTTCCAAAATTTGAGCAAGGTACCTACATTTCTTTAAAAAGTCCGAATTTGGACTGCAGGTGGCCGCTGTCGTTCGTTCTCGCTCTTCACGGCTCCTAGCGTCGAGCGGGTACCCGGGACGTATTTCGGTAGCTCCCCGCTAGTAGTAGATGCTTTAGTTCACGCGCTTCGTTCAAGATCTGAGCGAGATATGTACATTACCTGAAAACTCCGAATTTGGACTGCAGACGCTCGTTTTTGCTCGTCAAGGATCCTAGCGCCAAGCGGGTACCCGGGACGTATTTCGGTAGCTCCCCGCTAGTAGTAGATGCTTTAGTTCACGCGCTTCGTTCAAGATCTGAGCGAGATATGTACATTACCTGAAAACTCCGAATTTGGACTGCAAGCGCTCGTTTCTGCTCGTCAAGGCTCCTAGCGC
Source organism: Mycena belliarum (assembly GCA_029282135.1). Taxonomy (NCBI): domain Eukaryota; kingdom Fungi; phylum Basidiomycota; class Agaricomycetes; order Agaricales; family Mycenaceae; genus Mycena; species Mycena belliarum. Next base: position 4,125 of record JARJCN010000183.1, read on the forward strand.
CAAGCGGGTACCCGTGCCGTATTCCAATAGCTCCCCGCTGGTAGTGGATGCTTGAGTTCACGCGCTTCTTTCAAGATTTGAGCGATGTACATACATTTCTTGAAAAAGTCCAAATTTGGACTGCAAGCGGTTGCTCTTGCTCGTTTTCGCTCATTCTGGCTGGCGGCGTTGAGAACGTACTCGGATCGTCTTTCAGAAGCTTCAAACTATCAGCAGAAACTTGAGTTGAGCCAATTTCATCCAGATTTGGAGGAGATACACACCTTTGTGGATGCAAGTCCGGATTTGGCTTGTCTCCGCCTACGGGCTCGAGAGTCGGGTGCGACGAAGCGTGCGCGTGGACGCCAGACGGAGAAGAGGGACAAGTCGGAGCACAAGGTCAAGTCTGTGGGCAGGCTGTTCTGGTCGGGGTTGCGCGCTGCCTTCGCGTGGGAGTCCTCTCCTGAGTGATAGACCTGCTGTTCAACGTCGCCGCGTTCGTGTACGTGGGCGCGTGGATGCCGTTTGCGAGCTTCAACGACCACGACAGTTGTAGGTCCGTGTGGACAGATGCAAAAGTGAGTTGCCATTTTGGGACACTCTCGAACTTACCTCTCACGCACACAGTCGCGCCTGGCAAACGCGTCAACATCACACCCCAGGTGCTTGTGTGACTGTTCGTGTTCGAAACTGGCCAGGTCTGGCCAAACCCTTGCCTTGAAGACTAGTAGCTGACCCCTGAACGGTGAACTCACAGTCCTTTGAAGTCATGCTCAATCTGTCCCTGCCTGACGACGTCGCCGCCGCCCTCCTTGCTGCCCTCGATACTACCGACGCGACGCGTTTGTCCACGACGTTTGAAGACCTCCATGCACGTCTCACTTCTGCTGTTGCTTCAAGACTACCTCAACACACTTCGGACTTTTTGTCACGACCTCAAACACCTTCCTGGGGCCGGGGGTCTCCCTATGCCCTAGATGCCCTCCCAGCAGCACACCATGTCAGGACACCGCTTCCTCAGACCATTCATCGGAGGCCACGGTCATCTAGTCTACCGACACGAGGCTCACCGTTGTGGGATGATTCGGTTGCGGAACAAGGTATGAACTAACAAGTCCAACCTGTCTGTACCTTCTAAGGACCAGCCATAGATAACGGGCAGACACGACCTGTTCTAGAGCATGGCCAAAGCTCTACGTCCCCAGGTATGCACTGCTCCCAACGCTGCTTGTCAGACACTGATTCCGTCTCAGATGTAGGGGGAAATTCGGCTTTCAGGCCTCTTCTATCCCCTCTCCGCTTTGATTATCCCTCAGACTCCGACGACTTCAACCCCGAATTCTCTATGGAGGGCATCATTGAAGCCCACGCCCCATCGCCGCCCTCCCAGTCGCCTACCCCTCGGGAATCTCGCAAACGTACAGCTGCCGCTATAGAAGACAATGAAGACTCTGATGAGGATATCCCGCTTTCCGTTGCTCGACGCCGCAGGTTATTAGTTGATGGGCCTGGCGGTGGAGCTCCCGGAGGTGGTGCTGGAGGGCATGGACCTCCTGCCCATCTGTGGACTCCTGAATGCAATAGGAGGGGTGATCGGGAGCGGATTGGAACGGATGTCGATATCGGGGAGATGCCTTGTCGTCAGGCGAACTGCCCAACTTGTGCAAAGATGCCGAAGAATACGAACCGCCAGAGCCGATCAAGGAAGCGTAAGATTGGCTGGAAGGAGGATGAAGCGGGTGCCCCAATCACCAAACGAGCGGGGGAACTTCTTACAGAGTTGATGGGGATTTTCAGTCTTCCTAACCGTCAGGCCCTCGATCGAATCCTTCTTGGTACCGCTAACCCTATCAACGAGTTCTCTGTGAATGATATCCCATCCATCGTCGCAATCATCAAGGCACAGACGGATTCTATGCAGCTCAATTCCCTGAACTACATGCTTGCACTCGTTCAATTGGCTCTCAATATTGACAGGTACGTCTTTCGTTGCATGCGATGCAGCCGTACATTGACAGTCAAGTGAGCTTGATTGCAGACAACAGTCTCAAGTACTTGCCTAAGATGTCTCAGGACAAACTCGCAAAGATGTTCGCAGGCGATACTCACCGCCGGACTTTTCTGAATTGGGTCAATTGGGGTAGACGACTGCTCTTGTTATGTGCTGCAGGTAAGCTTCCGGTTCCAGTGCCAGGCAGGGGAGGAGCTCATCGCTTCCAGGAACCCTGTACATTCTTCCAATAATTGCTGCCCTCTCTATGAGAACTCGAATTACGGGGGCATCCTCGACGGACGCAGATATAATTGCATTGGCAAATGCTTTACGTTTCGTAAAACGTATGTTCTTTCCCTGTTCCTTTGACCTGTCCAACACTGATAGTCTGTAAGATGGTCACTGGCTGCCAATGGTACGACGTCTAATGGTTCCCATTCACTTTATGCACGAAAATCCTGGCAATTACCTTCCGAAACTCAAGTTAAAGTACAACATCCCAAAACCTGTTGGCCAGTCCCCGGAGACAATCAGTCTCGGTTTTGCGGACATGGAGCAGACTGATACAATCTTGGACGGTGTTCAGACGAAGTGCGTTTTCAGATCATTGTTGATCACATATGTTTAATCGTATGACCCAAGTACGATGAAGCTTCCCAAGCGTTCCGCCGAATGGGACATCCCCTCCAATATATCCTGGTCCCGGATCGATGATCCCAACACGACGAAGCTGGCTCCTTTATATAAAATCCAGTCTCCCTTGAAACTTACGAAAACCAAGTCGCCCTTGACGAAGGAAAACCGGAATCAGTGGACAGAACAACAAAGGGAGTTTGCTTCTAACGCTCATGTGGTGACCAGCCTGTCCGACCTCGAAAGCAAGGTACTGTATTTCATGACGATATAAATTAATGCTAACTCAATTACCAGATAGCGGATCTGCACATGGGCGGGACAACGAAGGAGAATTCATACATTGAAATCAATTCTTCCATTCTCGACAAGTAAGGCTGTCGCGCTTCACTTTGTGGTTCCCTTTTTGTATTGATTGTTCCATAGCCAAGCACTGTACATTTCGGATGCCAACAACAACTTTTTGTCCCTTCTCTTCACGGTACCGGAAGAATATCGCAAGCGTCTTGAGGACGCTATAGACCACATCCATGCTCTTCTCCCAGGCGAGTTCAAAGATGAAGATTCACGAAGGGAGTCTTTCAAATATCTGTCGTGTCATTATTCCTGGTATTCACGGTACGGAGAGAAGGTGAGCTTGGCCCTGCATTGTTCCAATATCTGTCCTAACACAAACTCCAGGGAAATGGTGCTCCAACAGATGCGCATCCCGATAATTTGCGAAAGGCTCATGGTGGGAGAGTCAACTGGAATCAGAGAGGTCCCCACCAATCCAAAGAGATCCTTCAAAACCCTAGGGAGTATACGCTCTTGGCTGAGGCATATACTGACTTCTTTGAACTTTTGCGAATTGCGGTACAGTTTCGAATTTGCTTTGCGCTTGGTGCCTATTGATTCTCATTCATTCCTAGTTCAAGCATTACCTTCCTTCCCAGTACGACGAAGTCCATATCTATGCCGACTCACTCCCTCTTGGCGCATCCAGTCCTGCATACCCTTTCGGCGGGTTTGTTGTGAATATCAGTGCTTGCAGCTGGGGTCACCGTGACGAGCTTGACAAGGTTATGTGCTTCATAGTTCCTGGGGGCAAATTCAAAGGCGGCCAACTCTGCATGTACGAGACGGGTTTTTCCTTCGATTTGCAAGTTGGGGACGTGCTCGCCTTCCCATCTTGTGATCTAACTCACTTCAATCAACATTACCAAGGTTATCGTACTACTTTGGTTCTTCATTCTGACCGGGAGGGGGATGCCTGGGCTGATAATTGTAGTGGTTGGGGTGCTTATGTAGTTAGACACGAATAGATTACTGATTCGGAAATCGTGATCATGTCACATGACACAGACTTGGACTGCTTTCTTTTCTTATATGGCGTCTGTGCGGGACCTTATCTTGATTCTACAACTATTCTTCCCTCCCGATCTTGCCCTTGAGCAAGGAATATATGTTCTCGTCACCATCATCTCCCTTTACCCAGTCTTTCGCCTCCACGTAAACCAAGGTCGAGAGCCAAGACAGCCGGGACGAACAGGCTGGTTCAAGAGTCTTACAGCTTTGTTGAGGCTGGCATTCTCAGAAGACGCAGGAGACATTGAAGCTTGGACAACTGGACTAGGAGACGACGACAGGGTAGAAGCGTGTACCGAAGATATATGCTCAGGCCTTGATCAGTTATACATGATGCTGGGATTGCACGGCGGACCACCCAGCTCCCTCTCTACTTTCCAGTTTCGAACCTCTAAACCCATCCTATCTACCTCCAGGCTGAACTGCATGTTCTGTCCTGCAGGTGACTCAAACTTGATACCAACACTGCGCCGTCGCCGAGCCGATAAAATCCAGACAATCAAGCTCTTGGATTCATCCTTTCACTGGGTCGAAGGGTCGCTGTTGGTTGCCCATTGCGCAAGTTGCTCTGCGGACTATTATCCCGACAGAGTCACATACAAGGAACCTGGAAGTTCTGGCCGCTCCGAACGTTTGGAATATGATGCACAAGTCTTACGTGTATCTAAGCATGGGATATGGGTTGATAGGAGAATTGCAGTTGCTCAGGAAAAGGCGTTGAGCAGGTTCCGCTCAGGGTGGTCAAATTGGGCGGACTGGATCAACGATTACAGCGAGGATTCCCAGAATAAACTCACTCATCGCCAATCTCAACGCCTCTTCTTGGAACACTTCTCTCGTCGTCTCCTGCTTGCCCACCGGAAAGAACAACAGTTCCATTGTGAAGCCCATCCGAGTGCATCGGTGCTTGCTGAGAAAGTTCGGAACGTGATCGGAGTCAACGGGGGTGTCCTTCCTGCTTCAATGTCCCACGGATGTCAAAATTGCACGCACGTTAAACGGTTTCGGTCGGATCTCATAGATGAAGGTGCAGTGTTGGGCGGCAATACAGAAGTAGCAGACTCCTCTGAAGCTGAGGCTATTCCAAATCCAGTACAATCTTATCCCCACCCCATCCATTACCACCCTGACTAAAATCAATGGCAGACAGACACGGACGCTCCTCCGCCTATTCAGGGGCTCCCCAGAGATATTCCTGCTGCTCTCCCTCAACTCGCTGCGCCGCCTGCGGGATCTCCTCGTGGCTACATCAGGATGGCCGTTACAGATCTCAAAACTATCAAACACAGGGTGAGTCTTGCATACCCGTATTGCGAATTCTGACATCAAATATGAATTCTCTCAGAAATGCGCCCTGGATGATTGTCAAGGTCCACTGGTTAACTATAAGAATGGACGATTTTGTGATACGCATTTGGATCTCCGCAACAGTTGCGGAATCATTCCCTGCGGCCTTCCCATTCATCAACCTGGTGCTCTTACATGCAATACCCCTTCCCACATTGCCTGGCAAAAGATGTATGATAATAGATTCTCACGCCTGTCTTTCCCTGGCGTCCAGCGAGTCATCCGTAGACAACAATCGGCAGCTGAGGACGGTTCTGCCCAGCAGAGGCAAGGGCCATCGCTCCGTGTCCAACTCCAGGCGTTGGGTAACGTGCCAGGAGACCAAGTCGTCCATACATTCAAGGCTAAGGCAATTTACGGCCTGCAGACGTTTCAATGGGCCTGCGGAACTCCTATCGGATGGGGAAAGTGCTACCGTTCCGAAAGCGAACCCCAAGTTCTGGCGATAATGAACAGAATCTGGCTTGATTTCCCAGAGTCCAGGCCTGGTTTCCTTGCATATGACAGTGCATGTGATCTCTTGCGCCATATCGTTACCCAAAACCCTGAAGATCTTTGGTTGAAGTCAACAAAGTTCATTGTTGATGCTTGGCATTATATAGGTCACCGCGCTACAGATCTTTTGTGTCGTACAAGGTGTAACCCTGCACCGTTGGATGGATCCCAACCAGATTTAATACTAACAGTTCAGGACGATAACGGCCAGGTTCATCAGACCCGAGCATTCAACACGGAAACTGCTGAACAACTGAACTCCTGGTTGAGCGGCTTTGAGGCTGCACTACAGCAGATGACGGATGTTAACTATGATTTTTATGTTCACGTTCTTATGATGATTTACGGGGAAACATTGGAAAGGAAGATTGAGGAAAAGGGGTGGGACCTTTCCGACGAGTTCTGGGTGGCGGTCAATGGTGGTGCTTGATATACATAGTTCAATTTGGTGTACTTACTCGAGAAAATTTGTCAAAACCAATGGTTCCCTCTGGAATCCATTGGCTTCTACAGGTTCCCCAGAATGCGGTCAACCATTGGATACTTGCAATATCCATCGGAATCCAATGGCCCTGACTGGTTCCTACAAGTTTCTCACCGTCAGAAAACCCAGTGGAAACCGACCACTTCCCGTGCTAACCATAGGGGTCCAACATATATCACTGGTTTACAGTAGGTTGTGCCACAGATGTACTACGGTGAGGTACAGTGGAAGCTACTGTTTCCCATCGGGAGCCAATGGGATGGATGGGTTATCACTGGATTCTCGCTGGGTGAACGCCGGTGGAAACCAGTAGGTCTGGCCAGTTACCGGTGGTTGCCGGTGGTTGCCGTTGGATCTGGTTGCAACTTTAGAGGTTTGCGGTGCATGTTTTTTTGAGGGTGAAACCATAATTCTGAAAAGGGAAACCCGTGGAAACTGTGGGCAGCCAGTAATTCTTGCGGGGTCTCGTCGGCTTCCCGTGGGGTGTGATTGGATGCCGGCGGATGCCGCCGCGGGCCTGCGGCCCGGACCGGGATGTGCACTCCGCGCTTATTACTGCCCACTGCTCCAGAATGTGCCTCCCGCTCCTGTCCTCATCGAGGCTAAACCGGACCTGGTCGTCACCAAGGGCAATTGGACTCCGCACGAGCTATCAGTGTTCTACGAGTTCTGTCTCGGGCAGGATGCGGATAGTATATTCAAGAAGATCACGTTGTCGTCTAACAAGTGCTGGAAATCTGTTATGCCGTTCCTGCCCTCCCGTTATAGAAGACTGACATAACCTTGATAGTTTATTGGCAAGATTGCACTTCAACGCGATTCGAAGCAAATGAGGACGCAGTGGGACGCATCCCCCCTTGCTTTCTACAAAAAGCTTGTCCCTCTCCTCAAATTCACTGGCGGGGGTGCCGATGCGGACGAGGAGCCTGATTGGGAGGACAAGGATGCCGTTAGCGCCTTCCTCAAAACTCAGCAGAGCGTGGGAAACGATGTCGAGGGATTGTCAGCGAAGAAGGTAAAGCAATGGCAGACGTCCGGCTGGTATGCATTATTTGATGCTCGGTAAGTATCTACCTGCGCTGCTCTCTCCTGTCACTTACCAGTAGCAGATATGGCAAGAACCCGAAGGCCGTTCGCGAGGTACCACGCTCGTCTGCAGACGATCTTTCTGATCTCGAGGGCGGTGCACCGCCTGAGGATGACAACGATTCTGACATTGAGTTCTTGGATAAGCCTACTGTACTATTTCGACCGAGTGTTCACGTTACGCGTTACATGACGCTCTGAACTGAACACTTTGGGTACCTGTTACGGTTACATTGAGCTTTTGATGCCCAGATAGGCGTAAAAGTGCGCAAAAAATCCGGCCGGCATCCGCTGGACTACCATTTAAGGGAATATTAATGTGATTGCCGAGAAATGAACACCTATAAAAATGAACACCTGGCGTTACGCGTTACATGGCCTGAACACTCGGTCGAAATAGTACAGTAGTGTCCCTGCCACCCCTGCACCTTCTGCTACCAAACCCGCCCCCAAAGGACTCGCGAATGATCCCCGTGAGATCAAATCATCGACCTGGGATCGCTCGAAACCTGCCTCCTGTGGGCCGTCGGTCAAAGTCAAGAAGGAGGACCGGCTCCAAGGGCTCAACAGCTACCTTGAGGGGCGGATGCGGGTGGACGAGCAGCAGATGAAGCTAGCAAAGGCAGATGCGGAGTTCAAGAGACTCAAGGCGAGTGAGACGACAGCAAAAGAGATCATCGGGGATACCATGGGGATCTACTCGGAGGAGACGAAAGCCAAAGCACGTCGTGTGCTGGACAAGTTGATGGATGTGGCGCTCAATTTCTAACTCATCTATTCGTCGCTACGATACTTAAGTACTAGTCATTTTGATTGTAGTCCTGTTCTGGGCATACCATGTCTAATAGCTGTTCTCGCAGCTGCAGTCCTTGGTCCTTCAACCACGCCCCGGTTTCAGTTGCTGGAACTGCGGGAGGCGCAAACCCAAAAAAACTCATTTGGGTCAGGCTCAGCCCGCTCCTCGCCAATTCGATCATTACCCAGATCTGCTCGGTATTCCTCCAGATGTCTAGGGTGATCATCATAGTAGAGACACATGTTGTGCAGAATAAGGAGAGCGTCGACTGCACGCCAAACATCCTGCACATCCTTGTGGCCGCCCATGATCCGAGCAGACTGGAACCGCAATTTGAAGCAGCCAAAGGTGTGCTCAACCCTGATACGTTCTGAAGAAAGGGTGAAGTTGAAGTCCTTCATCCGTTTCCTGTCCCTTTCAGCTGTGTCTGCAAGCTCAGGTTCGCTGAACGGCCGAACCGTGTATGGGGTCGAGGGATTGTAAGGGCAACCACGCGGCCCGAGAAGTCAAGGGTCCTGGCGTGGGGGATCCGAAGGTTAATTGACAGGCCGTGCTACTAAGTACAAGTATAGCGCACCTGGCGTGGGGAATCCGAAGAGAAGAACGTCTGAGGATTCCCATGCCCGGAGCCGCCTAAAATACCTACTGACTAGTAGCACGTGCGCGGGGTGATCGGAGCAACCGGAGTGACGCGCATAGGTCCCGTGCGCGGTCACAGGCCACGTGGTATCCGGAACCGGAGCTCCGGCGGGGTTGCGGGGGCGGGCGCGCAGGAGCGGAGGGGGAAGCGGGGGACGGAGCGGGGACTGAGGTCGGAGCGGAGGCGGGATCGGGGGCCGGAGCGGAGACCGGAACCGGAACCGGAACCGGAACGGGGGCCGGAGCGGGGGCTCCCCTGACAAGATCCTCAGAATAGGAATCCTCTAGCATCATTAATACTCAACCAGCAGCGCGGAGCTCAGCTCTGGCTCTAATTGTATATCACCGGACGGGAGTCCTCTAGCCGTATGCTAGAAGTTGCTAAAAAGCGTGATTACACGGCTGGTCCGCTACCAGTCATATCACCGGCCGCGGGTTACACGGCCCCTTCGCCAGGGCTACAGGCTCGAGATCCTCCAAGTTCGGCCAGAAATTTCTGTGCTTGCGGCCGTCGCTGAGGTGGAGGCCTCTGTGACGGATGTAGCAACGCTGCTGTAGGTTAGGTCGGTCCTCGACGACGAAGAGCTCTCATGGATACCAATACGGCCAACTTGATGGCAAGATCTTGCAGCGCAGGTCTAGGGGTGTCAAAGGCGCAGACCACGTCTTCCAGTGGATGCGACATCGTGCGGAACATCTGTTGAGGTGAGTTGACAAAATGCAAAGTAGCCTCAAGCATTAGTCTCCCAAGTCATACCATTAACCTAGTTTTTTTTTTTTTTTTTTGAGCGAGGTAGAAAAAAACTTGTTTAATGGTCTGATTTCACTCGCGCCTCAAAAGCCCTGAGTCCCTATTCAGCCTAATCGGGTCATACCCCATAAGGCGATTTTCTGCCCCCCCACCGAGCATTGAGCAAACAAGGCCGACTGGGGCCCCTATCCAATCCTCCAGTTCTTCCAGAGGTATACTATGGTTGGTTAGCGTGCTTTCTCTACCAAAAATTACATAGACAACTGGTACGGCTTAAAGCAAGCTTAAAGTCAATAAATAATGCTAGACAAGCAATTTAGTAGTAAGATTGAGATTTTCTTACCCTGGGGGACTTTAAGGGTGCATTGTTATAATTGAAAGGGCAAAACCAGGCCGTAGACGGCCACAGTCGCGTGAATTCCAAGGTAAATACGCGTCACGTGTCTGCGGCAATCCCCGAATTGGGGCTCACGGCTATTTATGCACAACTAAATCTAGACTACTCAAGCATACCATCTCCTTGACTTTGGTGAGTGCTCTATATCCTGCAGACTTGTCGTTTCTCTGCAGACATCAAGAAATGCTCGCGCGAGCTGACGGAACATACTGTTATGGTTTCGTAGTAGCGCTCGATGAGCGGGTTGAGCTCGAGCACTGCGCGGCGTGCCAGTGATCTCTGAACTTCTGCTGCTTTTCTTTCGTCTTGCCATGAAAGTTGTTGACGCACGCAAGGCATGTATGTTAGGGTGGGAGGAGGCCCATCGCTGTGCGGAATTAAATACTGTGTGCCCCTATCTAACCGCAATGATGAATCAGGCCAAGTTGGCGGAGGCTGCAAAATCTCATCTGAGATCTAACATTATATTGCGCAATAAGCTTTACGTAGCCCGCTATGAATGCCATGTCACGGTCACCTGACTTCATATTTCCGCCGACATGCCCCACATCACAGTTAATTCCGCCGATATGGACCGGATTCCTTGATGAGGCTGTGATATCTCCCCTCCCCCAAGAAACATTTGACTTGTACTTTAAGCATATTTAGCATGCACTCTTGGTGGATGCAGGGTGACAGAGCCACCTGCTTACAGATAGTCAAGGACACAAGGCTGTGAGGATGGACCCCTGTAGTTGGATCAGGCTGATGGCAATATTCTTGCCACACCAGAGCATGTTGGCAAGTGATGAAAAACACCATTTTGCATTGATGCCAATATTTCTCTTGCTTGCTGATATCCTCTGCTGCTCATTTTGGGCAGACTGGTTACAAGTCTAACCTACAATGCAATCTGACCGTTCTATGAGACTCAGGCTGCATATCACAGTAGGCTCACTGGCAGGATATTATATAACCCAGCATGAATGTGCCACCAGGGGTGTAGCTTCTTGAATACCTCGGCTATAGAATGGATTGTTCTACGCCACAGCACAACAACCTTCAATGAGCTCACCCCTCTCGGTGCAGCCATAGATCCACTGGGGTCATATCACTGGCTGTCTGAGTGAGTACATTGTGGGTATGTGGACATGCCTAAAGCCATCTATACCAAACTTGATCTCTGGTGCACTTCTAGATGTCCCAGGGCCCTAGCAACACTACAGCAGGGCCACAAATATAGGTGGAAGACGATTGATAGCATGTCAATCATGAGGCTGTCCGGAAACCAACTAGGAGTAGGTTCGGAACAAGCCGCCTTCATCACATGACATTCACGTGCTTCGCCGGGTCGGCTTGCCGGCGCAGAGACAGGCTTGTTCCGAACCTAGAGGGGTTTTTTCGATAAACAAAAGAAAAGGGGGGTCAAAAATGGGTTTGCAGTCTCCTTATGTTGTTTTCAGATATTCTTTTATGTTGAGAGTTTGGTGAATTGAATGGTTAACGAAAAACTTTTTTAGCAATCTTGCTCGGGGATTGTTGGATGGGGCCGGAAGCTGTAGATCGATCCAATCAGCAAACTGCTCTTAGAAACGTGGGGAAAGCCCATACCTTGTTGCCAAGTTCCTGATCAGATCCGCCAGGGTTGACCCAGAAGTTTACAACAACCTCCCATGTCCTTATATAGACAACATCCGATTGGGCCCACTAATCAAATCACAGTTCCACTCATCAACACGCCTCGAAGACCAGCTGGCAGCACATTCCATTCCATTTCATGGCTTCGACGCCTGGTAGGATGAATTGAATTTACAAACTCAAATTCACGAGGCATAGGCACATTGCATTTTATCACTCTAGAAAGTAGGACAAAATAAGCTTCAGCTAATTCGGATTTGAGACCTGCAACAAATGGCGGAGGACCGCGGGAACCCCCGTGCATGGGCTGCGTGTGCATCCGATGAGCTCGGAAGTTCCCCGCTTTAAACGCGAGGGCAAAACAGGTCCGAGGGAAGAACCGACTTATTTAGGGCCGGGCCGAAGGGAACAGTCAAGGAACAGAGTATTCGACATAGGGTGCCAAATTTTGTAGACTTCAACAGCGAACACTTGTATGGAGGGAAATTTAAGTGCCATTTTATTGACAGGAATCAGTTAAGCCTCATAGCACTGTCGCGCTCTCGATGCCGTGTATCTTCACCCCGCGGCGCGTCACCCCCCACTTTCCCTCCACGCGGTTGCATCCCCACACCTTGATCTCCACGAGGGCGCGGCAGCCCTCCAGCACCTTCTTCATGACAAAGTAGTCCATCGCGCGGCACCAGCCCACCTCGAGCGTCCGCAGCTCCCGCGCGCCCGCAAGCCCGCTCAGCGCCACCTCGCCAATATCCTTCCACCCGCTGATATTCAGCGCCTGCAGCGCGCCGCCAGAGTGCACCAGCACCGCCGCGAGCGCGTCCGTACCGAGCGCAGCGTTGCACGCGAGGTCGAGGCGCACGAGCGGTGCGCCCTCACACGCGCCGAAGAACGCCGCGACGCCTGCGTCCGTGAGCTCGGGGAGGTGCGCGAGCAGGAGCGAGGCAAGCGCTGGGGCGTATGGGTCGAGGCTGTGCGCGAGGACGTCATCGGTGAGCGCACCGTGCCCGGAAAGGTCGAGGTGCGTGAGAGTCGTGCCGACCTTGCTTAGGAGAATGACGGTGTCATCGGTGAGCGACTCGGCGGGCTCCGCGAGGTCGAGGTATTCCAGGGCCACGATCTCAGCGATGGGCTCGATGAAGGCGTTGCAGAGCTTGCCGACTTCGCGGAGGCGAAGACGGCGAAGCGTGGTTTTCGAGGACGCGATGAGGGTGGCTCATGTGGGACCTCCCACACAAACTAAGTGGGAATTCCCACCGGCATGGGGGCCCCCACGTCCAGGCATGGGACCTCCCATTGTCTTGGCGCTGGTCGTGGGACATCCCACCCAACAACCTGGGACATCCCACGCAAAACCACTGGGACGTCCCACCTTTTCAAAATATATGTGGGACGTCCCACCCAACGCACCTAATAATCTCATATAACCCTTCCAGTTGGAAGGGCCAACCAGGCCGCTGTGGCCCTTCTAATTAGACATTGTCGAGGCTTTTCAGCCATGCTGCAAAATATGCTGCAAAGATGCTAAGGAAATGGCTAAGAAAATTTTTGAAAATATGCTCCTAATATGCTGCCAAATGACATAGGGAAAATTGTTATAGTGTCATTAGATAAGGTGTCCCAAAAAGGAGATTGCTTGCCGGAAAAAAAAGTCAACTCCACACTGCACTGCCACATCATGACATCACTTTTGCATGAAGGCGGTCATACAAAATTTGACCTTACAACATATGAACTACCCCTAACTGCCTACCCAGTAAGGTTTTGAACCATGTTTGGTTGTGTTTGAGGAGTATTTTGAGTTTTGTGCGCCAGCTAGACCAATTGAGCTATAGGTTATTAGATGAAACCAAGTGCTATGAACAAGCTCTACAACTTTGGTTCTGGAGTCACAAATCTTTCTAATCAAGTTATAATTATGGCACCCGTTTGGTTGAGTATTTTGCATTTTGTGACTGAACTAAGCCAATTGAGCTAGTGGTCATTAGATGAATCCTAATGCTCTCAATGAGCTCTACAACTTTGATCTTTTGAGTCACAACACTTTCTAATGAGGTTACATTCTTGAACCAGGTTTGGTCGAGTATTTCTTAAGTCACAATCTTTTCTGATGAAGTTATAACTGAGGCACCTGTTTGGTCGAGTGTTTTGTGTTTTGTGAGCCAACTAAGCCGATTGAGCTATAGGTTATTAGATGAATCCAAGTGCTCTCAATGAGCTCTACAACTTTGATTTTTTGAGTCACAAACTTTTCTAATGAGGCCAGGCTCAACTGACTTCAATATGCAAGTTGAAAGGGTTCGGAATTCATCGGCCGATATGTCCGATATCACGAACCCGCTGTCCGAGAACCACGGAAAGGGGACTGGGATATGGCCATTGTCTGGGAATGGGCCGCATATTTTTTGATAGCATGGTGTGGTATGTAGTGACAGCATATTTTGGATTCAAAGGATTTGACCCAGGCAAAAAAATGATATCTTTTTTTTTACATCAAGCTTGTCAATGGATGCATGAACAGGCATATATTTCTGTATATAACTCAGACCACTTCTGCCTTTCACCAATGTCCAAGGACCCCAATTGTTAGAAACCTTACCAAGTGTCTCAGATTGTTTCAGGAGGGCCTTGAAACTACCTCATCTGTATTAGAGCAATGCCTGAGACCTCCAACATTTATATTTCAGCAAAACAAACAGATGACACTAAATCTGAACTTTGTCCAGATTAGTGGTAGAGAGCCTGTCAGTCATCTCAAGCTGTGCCCATGAGATGAATTTCACTTCTTTCTGATCTCTGAGACTCATCTAGACCAGCCCAGCCTACAGAATTAGCAGCAGTTGGAGCCAAACAATTATAACAAATATGGTCCTGGTGCCATTGGCCTAGATGTTTCAATTTAAGAGGTGAACACACTACAGTACCCAGCATCACATCACGGTTCCGGATTTGGCAGTAAACAAGTCAAAACTCTAAACTTGAAATAACATTATGCTGACATCCTCGGTGGATCCAAAAACACCTCAGAACATACCATTAGATGGTAAAGAGTCCACCTTGTGCTTGGCTACGCAGTCAGAGAAGAATTGACTTTTCCAACATTGGAAAAGTGAAACAAACCCTAATGATGGCATCAAACTTCCATATTGGGTAGGGTTAAGCATCACGTGCACTGTCGGCCTTTCCCGAGGCACGCCACCTCAATTTTCTGTCGGGCCTTGTAAGCTGAGTAATATTTTTGAGTACAACGGAAGCACGTATACAGTGCTTCTGAGCGCTCTGGGTCTCCCAAAGAGGCGGTAGGGGAGGTGCAGAGACATTTTTGTTTTTGTCAACCTCAGAAAAGTGAAACACCGTGGGAAAAAAACGAGTTTTTAGTGTCAAATGCATTCTTTTTGCAGGTTTCATGGCCAGGAAAATCACAGAAAATCCCTAGAAATTTTCTTCCGCCCCAGCGGCACGTGTTGGAGAAGTGCCGCCGGGTACTGTATACTGGATTACTCTAGCTTACTGCTCTGTACTTCCACTTGTGCTTGTACTGGGCAGAGTCTATCATCTAGAAGTCAGTGGAAAAATATTAAATCATGAAAGACAAGCCTTTGTCACTCCATTATAGTCTGCATTCCTCATGAGGTCAGTGCAAAGGTAGATGAGATACCTACCAGGCATGCTCAGACATCTGAACTGACCTTTTTAACAAATATAGTGGTTGTCCAAAACGGGTGGTGTTGAGTCCCGGGGATCGGGCCGATGCTTCTAATTGACAGGTGGCTGTGCAGAGCCATCAACTTCAACGGGAATGGACCGGATAATGACGTGCTATCACAAAAGCTTGTGATGGGCAAAAAACCATAGTTATAGATCCTGTGTCAAGCTCCAATATTTGTCTAATAACATATAGCCCAATTTGCTTAGTTCCGTCACAAAATGCAAAATACTGGACAAAACCGGTTCAAAAAGGCAACTTTATCAGAAAGGTTTTGTAACATTAGAAAAGTTTGTGACTCAAAACCAAAATTTGTAGGGCTTGCTGAGGACACCCAGATATATCTAATGACCCCTAGTTCAATTGGCTTAGTTCAGTCACAAAACACAAAATACTCGACGAAACCTGGTTCAAGAATGTAACCTCATTAGAAAGTGTTGTGACTCAAAAAATCAAAGTTGTAGAGCTCATTGAGAGCATTAGGATTCATCTAATAACCCCTAGCTCAATTGGCTTAGTTGGCTCACAAAACACAAAACACTCGACCAAACGGGTGCCTCAGTTATAACTTCATCAGAGAAATTTGTGACTCAAAAAACAAAGTTGTAGAGCTAACTGAAAGCATTAGGATTCATCTAATAACCTATAGCTCAATCGGCTTAGTTGGCTCACAAAATGCAGAATACTCGACCAGACAGGTGCCACAAAATTATAACTTCATTAGAAAGATTTGTGACTCAAAAAAGAAAGTTGTAGAGCTCATTGAGAGCACTTGGATTCATCTATCAATTGGTGAAGCTGGCACACAAAACTCAAAATACTCCCCAAACACAACCAAACATGGTTCAAAAACTCACTGAGTAGGCAGTTAGGGGTAGTTCATATGTTGTATGATCAAATTTTGTATGGCAGCCTTCATGCAAAAGTGATTCCATGATGTGGCAGTGCAGTGTGGAGTTGATTTTTTTTTCCGGCAAGCAATCTCCTTTTTGGGACACCCTATCTAATGACACTATGAGAATTTTCCCTATGTCATTTGGCAGCATATTAGGAGCATATTTTCAAAATGTTCCTTAGCCATTTCCTTAGCATCTTTGCAGCATATTTTGCAGCATGGCTGAAAAGCCTCGACGATGTCTAATTAGAAGGGCCACAGCGGCCTGGTTGGCCCTTCCAACTGGAAGGGTTATATGGGATTATTAGGTGGGTGGTTCAGTCGCGCTTATCTCATTGTCGTCCAACCCGACATCCTCCCAAACCGCGTCGTCCACATCCAGCTTCCATATCCCTTTTGCAGGGATTTCCACTCCCCGCACGGGGCCTTCCCCTCCGCCACTAGCCTTGACATCTCGCGACAAAGCTTGTTGTATTCTGAGTTAACTTTGCTGATTGTTGGCTCGCGGCGTTTAACAGCGGATTCCGTGTGGGTGTACAATTTTTGTTCTGCCAAATGATAAGCTGAGCGAAATCAATCATGCGCACAGGATACCGTTAACAAGTCGGCGAAATGATTGCTCCACGCGGTCAAGCTCAAATTTCCTAGCTCGCAGGCGGTCTCGCAGGCGGCGTTTCAGGGCGCGCGCGTTCATTTTCAGTTGCAGGTATTGACTGCTGCCTAATCCGTTCAGCGACTGACGTTCTGTTACACCCAGAGCTGACTCTTTCCGGTCGAGTTCAGATTGTGCCTTCTCCAGGGATTCGGACGCGGACTCGAAAGCTATTTTTCGCAGCGGCGCGTCGGGCTCCGCATCCATCACGGCATCCAGGAACTCTTGCCTCAGCTCTGCGACCTGGGCTTTCCGAAATTTTACTGATGTTCGCAGCAGCAATACTGCGTTCACCGCGTCTTGCCCTTTCTTTTTCGTCCGCCCTACAAAACCTATGAGTGGCCGCATGTATTAATGACCAACGCCACGTACGCGGTAAAGGTTTTGTTTGAGCCTCAACCTGCAGCGCCCACTGCGCGCGCAAGAATGCTACTGACTTTCCAGAGTCCGCCAAAGCCTTTTCGGTGTCTCTACGTTTCTCCGCGCTGTGCGCGTGTCGACGACGAATCCAGTCTCCGAGCCGTTTCAAGCTCGACTTGTCGGCGTGCTCGATCTGCATGTCGAGGGTGTAGATTCTGTTGGGGTGCTGCGTCAGGCTGTTAGCTTACCAATGATATCCCATGAAAAACAGACTTACACCGCAAATCCGCAAGTTCGCGATCAGGTGGCTGATAGAGTGCCAGAAGCGCTCGCAGCCCTCCCCGTTTGTGAAGCCGAATCCTTCCCGTTTCCTTGGGTGATAGATCAATTGGCACGCCCATTCGTGTCCAAACGCGTGAAACACCGAAACTGCGAACTCAAGGTGGTCAATGTAACGCTCCAGGAACCCCCATCTCCTGCAGCTCCGCTCCAGACCACAAGCCACATCGTACAGCAGTCCCACCCGGATGTCGCGCGGGATCTCCTGGAACAGCTGTTCAATCAAAGCGAACACATTGAACTGTTTTTCCCCTGCAGAATGCATGTTAACGAGCCATAGTACACGGTCGTGGCGGCAGAGCAGCCCCATTATCGCAGTGTCTTCGAAGAACTGCGGGCTCGCCTTTTCGCGGTTTTCGTTTGCTGCGGTGAAAGATGACTCGCATGCGTCCAGCGTGGAGGTCGGGAGGCGCAACTGCGGATGTTTGTACCCGTCAATTGGCTCCTCTGCCAGTGCATCTCGCATCGCCTTTTGACGCTTTTCGCGGCGGGTGTCCGCGTCGCCGGCGCTACGTACACCATCTATGTAAGCTTCAGTTCGGGCGGCGTCCTCCTCCTTGATGAAATGGGAATCAGGGTGGGACCTAGGCGGGTCACGCCCCCCCTGTCCCTTGCCCTTCAGCCTGCGCGCGCGACTGTGGAGGTGGGCCATGTACGAGTGAGTCTGTGGGGGTATGAGTTAAGCTGTGTACGATGACTTTGATCGATGCCACCCACATTATTCTTTGTGCTCAGCGCTATTAGTGATTCCCCGTCCACCGAGTACAGTACAGGTTGTGCGTAGTTCTGGTACGTATTAGTTGTTGTATGTACTATGCACGAGCCTAACGTGTCGGTCTCTTTAGCTATTTAGCTCTTTCCTTTCCTGTACTTGTTGTTCTGGCGATTCAACTATTAAGTTCTTTCGTGGCTTTACATTGGGTACGGTAAGCTACTTCCACACTGCTAATCTACACTACTACTGACGACCACTCCAAGCGATGATGGTGGTCGGGAGCAAGAGCAAATAGACGCCCGTGACCGTTTGGCAGCGTCACTTGATGTGAGGCCTCCCGGCAGGACGTTGGCATGAGACGCGGCCACGTGACTTGACCACAACGCAATAAACAAGTGATTGGGAAGTAAGTACATTTGTGGATTCATACTGAAGTACATTTACAATTGATTTCAGATTAGAATGAGGTGCGCGGTAGAGCTCCTACGCCCGGAATGTCGACCTCTGTAAGGGCAACCACGCGGCCCGAGAAGTCAAGGGTCCTGGCGTGGGGAATCCGAAGGTTAATTGACAGGCCGTGCTACTAAGTACAAGTATAGCGCACCTGGCGTGGGGAATCCGAAGAGAAGAACGTCTGAGGATTCCCACGCCCGGAGCCGCCTAAAATACCTACTGACTAGTAGCACGTGCGCGGGGTGATCGGAGCAACCGGAGTGACGCGCATAGGTCCCGTGCGCGGTCACAGGCCACGTGGTATCCGGAACCGGAGTTCCGGCGGGGTCGCGGGAGCGGGCGAGCGGGGGCGGAGGGAGCGACGGGGGGAGCGGCGGAGGGAACGGGGACTGGGGCGGAGGTTGGAGCGGAGGCGGGGTCGGGGGCCGGAGCGGAGACCGGAGCCGGAACCGGAACCGGAACCGGAACGGGGGCCGGAGCGGGGGCTCCCCTGACAACCTCCTCGTTCAGCGAACGGCACAGATGTAGAATGTGAAAAAAAAAAGGCCCACCCCCGGGGAGCCGCAGGCCGACGACATGCTGCCCATAATCGTGTTGAATCTCGGGCCGAATTTCAGCATATGACCCGACCAGCGACTCGTTCCCTTCAGCGTCCGGGCCAATGATCAAAACACACTGGGCGCGAGTCATGATTGAGCTGCCGTCGTTGTTGTTCCTCAACGGCCTCAGGCATATTGCTGGAACCACCTCCCTGGTTTGCATTTGGCCAGGACCAGGTTTGGCCACCCGATATACCATGAGCTTCTTTGAGTCGATGTCCGATTTTCTAAATGGCTGGGCGAGGGCCAGGACTCCAATGCAATTCTCCAGCGCGGCAAGGTGGCTGCTGGTCTTCATCTTCGACGTGGATTTGAAGGTGAAGGCGCCTTCAATGACGAAATCGATGTGTCGGTTGATGATACTTGGCGAGCACACCCACTCGCCGTTTCTCTCGCCCGGCATGCGGCCGTTTTCATAAGCCGCTGTGAAGAAGTTGAATGGAGCTTAGATATCAGATTGGAATAGTTACAGTCAATGCCCCAGCTGGCGTCTGCCGTTTCAATGGACTGCGGGGGCGTAGCGGGACGCTGAGCACGACGTTCATCTGCATCTGGCACTCGCAGCCTGGATGCGAAGCGGCTTGTGCGAGGCAGGAAGACTGCTTCTTGCAGAGGCAAGTTCGTCCTGCAGTTTTAGTGAGGATAAACACACAAATAAGCCCATAGGAAACCACAAACGCATCATGAACCAGGAGTTTGATGTCGACAGTGAATGTGGTGTTCTTCTTGTCCTCCCTTACCGTTACCATGATGCCACGGAAGTCCGAGAGACGGAAATTGTGCGCCACGGCAGAGTTGGCCTGCCTGGCGGCGTCCAAACGATTTGCACGTCGTGGGCTATCAAAGTCCCCGACCACCATGCCGGTTTTGTTCTTCAGAACGTTCCCCACCACTCGAACAAACATTGCCTCGAAACGTCGACCCACAGTAAGGGTGGTCAATTCTAACTTGCTGGCAACCTGCCAGCTGGAAATCACTAGTTGATCGTAAGCGAGTGTAAGCGACGGCTACCCACAATTTTGCGAGCGAGCGTAGAGGTTAATACTACACCTATCTGCGTCCCCGAGGGCAGGAACTGTTGGTCGAGAACGACGTTATTCGAGGCCCAGGGATATGGTGCGTGTTTCGGCACGGTTGCCAAGCGTGACTAACGTGCCTGCACACACAGGCTGATCTCGACCTACGTGCGACACTGGCCAGCGCTGCAGTCAGCCTCCCAGCCAGTGCTGTGCTAGAATATCAAGGAGACTTTGCCGGATCCCTGCCGCAGGCCACCGAGTCCTTTTCTGGGTACCACGATGACAACAACGACTCCTACCGCTACGTGCACAACACCCAAAGTTCCGACTACTTCCGTGATGACTACGTCCAGGACGACACGGCGGCGTACATGCCCATCTTCAGTCTCAACTCGCAGGAATGGCCCCCGAGCCCCCCGCCGAAGCTGACAGGCTCCAAACGGCCCTCGTCGCCGACACCGCTTCTCGGTACCTCCCCGAAACGTGCCCACATCTCAACGGGTTACGACAGCCTCAGCTGGAGCTCATCTCCCATTCCGACGTTGTCCACGGCACAGAACATGACCTCTGAAGGCGACCAGCCTCTTGGCCACACTCCGAGGCCCGCGCCTCTGGCACCTGCTGCGCATCTGGCCCCACTGCTCCAGAATGTGCCTCCCGCTCCTGTCCTCATCGAGGCTAAACCGGACCTGGTCGTCACCAAGGGCAATTGGACTCCGCACGAGCTATCAGTGTTCTACGAGTTCTGTCTCGGGCAGGATGCGGATAGTATATTCAAGAAGATCACGTTGTCGTCTAACAAGTGCTGGAAATCTGTTATGCCGTTCCTGCCCTCCCGTTATAGAAGACTGACATAACCTTGATAGTTTATTGGCAAGATTGCACTTCAACGCGATTCGAAGCAAATGAGGACGCAGTGGGACGCATCCCCCCTTGCTTTCTACAAAAAGCTTGTCCCTCTCCTCAAATTCACTGGCGGGGGTGCCGATGCGGACGAGGAGCCTGATTGGGAGGACAAGGATGCCGTTAGCGCCTTCCTCAAAACTCAGCAGAGCGTGGGAAACGATGTCGAGGGATTGTCAGCGAAGAAGGTAAAGCAATGGCAGACGTCCGGCTGGTATGCATTATTTGATGCTCGGTAAGTATCTACCTGCGCTGCTCTCTCCTGTCACTTACCAGTAGCAGATATGGCAAGAACCCGAAGGCCGTTCGCGAGGTACCACGCTCGTCTGCAGACGATCTTTCTGATCTCGAGGGCGGTGCACCGCCTGAGGATGACAACGATTCTGACATTGAGTTCTTGGATAAGCCTACTGTACTATTTCGACCGAGTGTTCACGTTACGCGTTACATGACGCTCTGAACTGAACACTTTGGGTACCTGTTACGGTTACATTGAGCTTTTGATGCCCAGATAGGCGTAAAAGTGCGCAAAAAATCCGGCCGGCATCCGCTGGACTACCATTTAAGGGAATATTAATGTGATTGCCGAGAAATGAACACCTATAAAAATGAACACCTGGCGTTACGCGTTACATGGCCTGAACACTCGGTCGAAATAGTACAGTAGTGTCCCTGCCACCCCTGCACCTTCTGCTACCAAACCCGCCCCCAAAGGACTCGCGAATGATCCCCGTGAGATCAAATCATCGACCTGGGATCGCTCGAAACCTGCCTCCTGTGGGCCGTCGGTCAAAGTCAAGAAGGAGGACCGGCTCCAAGGGCTCAACAGCTACCTTGAGGGGCGGATGCGGGTGGACGAGCAGCAGATGAAGCTAGCAAAGGCAGATGCGGAGTTCAAGAGACTCAAGGCGAGTGAGACGACAGCAAAAGAGATCATCGGGGATACCATGGGGATCTACTCGGAGGAGACGAAAGCCAAAGCACGTCGTGTGCTGGACAAGTTGATGGATGTGGCGCTCAATTTCTAACTCATCTATTCGTCGCTACGATACTTAAGTACTAGTCATTTTGATTGTAGTCCTGTTCTGGGCATACCATGTCTAATAGCTGTTCTCGCAGCTGCAGTCCTTGGTCCTTCAACCACGCCCCGGTTTCAGTTGCTGGAACTGCGGGAGGCGCAAACCCAAAAAAACTCATTTGGGTCAGGCTCAGCCCGCTCCTCGCCAATTCGATCATTACCCAGATCTGCTCGGTATTCCTCCAGATGTCTAGGGTGATCATCATAGTAGAGACACATGTTGTGCAGAATAAGGAGAGCGTCGACTGCACGCCAAACATCCTGCACATCCTTGTGGCCGCCCATGATCCGAGCAGACTGGAACCGCAATTTGAAGCAGCCAAAGGTGTGCTCAACCCTGATACGTTCTGAAGAAAGGGTGAAGTTGAAGTCCTTCATCCGTTTCCTGTCCCTTTCAGCTGTGTCTGCAAGCTCAGGTTCGCTGAACGGCCGAACCGTGTATGGGGTCGAGGGATTGTAAGGGCAACCACGCGGCCCGAGAAGTCAAGGGTCCTGGCGTGGGGGATCCGAAGGTTAATTGACAGGCCGTGCTACTAAGTACAAGTATAGCGCACCTGGCGTGGGGAATCCGAAGAGAAGAACGTCTGAGGATTCCCATGCCCGGAGCCGCCTAAAATACCTACTGACTAGTAGCACGTGCGCGGGGTGATCGGAGCAACCGGAGTGACGCGCATAGGTCCCGTGCGCGGTCACAGGCCACGTGGTATCCGGAACCGGAGCTCCGGCGGGGTTGCGGGGGCGGGCGCGCAGGAGCGGAGGGGGAAGCGGGGGACGGAGCGGGGACTGAGGTCGGAGCGGAGGCGGGATCGGGGGCCGGAGCGGAGACCGGAACCGGAACCGGAACCGGAACGGGGGCCGGAGCGGGGGCTCCCCTGACAAGATCCTCAGAATAGGAATCCTCTAGCATCATTAATACTCAACCAGCAGCGCGGAGCTCAGCTCTGGCTCTAATTGTATATCACCGGACGGGAGTCCTCTAGCCGTATGCTAGAAGTTGCTAAAAAGCGTGATTACACGGCTGGTCCGCTACCAGTCATATCACCGGCCGCGGGTTACACGGCCCCTTCGCCAGGGCTACAGGCTCGAGATCCTCCAAGTTCGGCCAGAAATTTCTGTGCTTGCGGCCGTCGCTGAGGTGGAGGCCTCTGTGACGGATGTAGCAACGCTGCTGTAGGTTAGGTCGGTCCTCGACGACGAAGAGCTCTCATGGATACCAATACGGCCAACTTGATGGCAAGATCTTGCAGCGCAGGTCTAGGGGTGTCAAAGGCGCAGACCACGTCTTCCAGTGGATGCGACATCGTGCGGAACATCTGTTGAGGTGAGTTGACAAAATGCAAAGTAGCCTCAAGCATACCATCTCCTTGACTTTGGTGAGTGCTCTATATCCTGCAGACTTGTCGTTTCTCTGCAGACATCAAGAAATGCTCGCGCGAGCTGACGGAACATACTGTTATGGTTTCGTAGTAGCGCTCGATGAGCGGGTTGAGCTCGAGCACTGCGCGGCGTGCCAGTGATCTCTGAACTTCTGCTGCTTTTCTTTCGTCTTGCCATGAAAGTTGTTGACGCACGCAAGGCATGTATGTTAGGGTGGGAGGAGGCCCATCGCTGTGCGGAATTAAATACTGTGTGCCCCTATCTAACCGCAATGATGAATCAGGCCAAGTTGGCGGAGGCTGCAAAATCTCATCTGAGATCTAACATTATATTGCGCAATAAGCTTTACGTAGCCCGCTATGAATGCCATGTCACGGTCACCTGACTTCATATTTCCGCCGACATGCCCCACATCACAGTTAATTCCGCCGATATGGACCGGATTCCTTGATGAGGCTGTGATATCTCCCCTCCCCCAAGAAACATTTGACTTGTACTTTAAGCATATTTAGCATGCACTCTTGGTGGATGCAGGGTGACAGAGCCACCTGCTTACAGATAGTCAAGGACACAAGGCTGTGAGGATGGACCCCTGTAGTTGGATCAGGCTGATGGCAATATTCTTGCCACACCAGAGCATGTTGGCAAGTGATGAAAAACACCATTTTGCATTGATGCCAATATTTCTCTTGCTTGCTGATATCCTCTGCTGCTCATTTTGGGCAGACTGGTTACAAGTCTAACCTACAATGCAATCTGACCGTTCTATGAGACTCAGGCTGCATATCACAGTAGGCTCACTGGCAGGATATTATATAACCCAGCATGAATGTGCCACCAGGGGTGTAGCTTCTTGAATACCTCGGCTATAGAATGGATTGTTCTACGCCACAGCACAACAACCTTCAATGAGCTCACCCCTCTCGGTGCAGCCATAGATCCACTGGGGTCATATCACTGGCTGTCTGAGTGAGTACATTGTGGGTATGTGGACATGCCTAAAGCCATCTATACCAAACTTGATCTCTGGTGCACTTCTAGATGTCCCAGGGCCCTAGCAACACTACAGCAGGGCCACAAATATAGGTGGAAGACGATTGATAGCATGTCAATCATGAGGCTGTCCGGAAACCAACTAGGAGTAGGTTCGGAACAAGCCGCCTTCATCACATGACATTCACGTGCTTCGCCGGGTCGGCTTGCCGGCGCAGAGACAGGCTTGTTCCGAACCTAGAGGGGTTTTTTCGATAAACAAAAGAAAAGGGGGGTCAAAAATGGGTTTGCAGTCTCCTTATGTTGTTTTCAGATATTCTTTTATGTTGAGAGTTTGGTGAATTGAATGGTTAACGAAAAACTTTTTTAGCAATCTTGCTCGGGGATTGTTGGATGGGGCCGGAAGCTGTAGATCGATCCAATCAGCAAACTGCTCTTAGAAACGTGGGGAAAGCCCATACCTTGTTGCCAAGTTCCTGATCAGATCCGCCAGGGTTGACCCAGAAGTTTACAACAACCTCCCATGTCCTTATATAGACAACATCCGATTGGGCCCACTAATCAAATCACAGTTCCACTCATCAACACGCCTCGAAGACCAGCTGGCAGCACATTCCATTCCATTTCATGGCTTCGACGCCTGGTAGGATGAATTGAATTTACAAACTCAAATTCACGAGGCATAGGCACATTGCATTTTATCACTCTAGAAAGTAGGACAAAATAAGCTTCAGCTAATTCGGATTTGAGACCTGCAACAAATGGCGGAGGACCGCGGGAACCCCCGTGCATGGGCTGCGTGTGCATCCGATGAGCTCGGAAGTTCCCGCTTTAAACGCGAGGGCAAAACAGGTCCGAGGGAAGAACCGACTTATTTAGGGCCGGGCCGAAGGGAACAGTCAAGGAACAGAGTATTCGACATAGGGTGCCAAATTTTGTAGACTTCAACAGCGAACACTTGTATGGAGGGAAATTTAAGTGCCATTTTATTGACAGGAATCAGTTAAGCCTCATAGCACTGTCGCGCTCTCGATGCCGTGTATCTTCACCCCGCGGCGCGTCACCCCCCACTTTCCCTCCACGCGGTTGCATCCCCACACCTTGATCTCCACGAGGGCGCGGCAGCCCTCCAGCACCTTCTTCATGACAAAGTAGTCCATCGCGCGGCACCAGCCCACCTCGAGCGTCCGCAGCTCCCGCGCGCCCGCAAGCCCGCTCAGCGCCACCTCGCCAATATCCTTCCACCCGCTGATATTCAGCGCCTGCAGCGCGCCGCCAGAGTGCACCAGCACCGCCGCGAGCGCGTCCGTACCGAGCGCAGCGTTGCACGCGAGGTCGAGGCGCACGAGCGGTGCGCCCTCACACGCGCCGAAGAACGCCGCGACGCCTGCGTCCGTGAGCTCGGGGAGGTGCGCGAGCAGGAGCGAGGCAAGCGCTGGGGCGTATGGGTCGAGGCCGTGCGCGAGGACGTCGTTGGTGAGCGCACCGTGCCCGGAAAGGTCGAGGTGCGTGAGAGTCGTGCCGACCTTGCTTAGGGTTACGCTAACCGCTGTGAAACGGTTCCGGTGGTCCGGATGTCTTCGGAAGGGGTGAACCGGGTATAGAATATCCGGTCCCCTTCCTCGATCTGGTAGTCGTCGTCCTCGGTACCGGAGTCTTCGGAGTCATTCTCCGGAGACCCCGGAGGGTCTTCGGAGTCGTCCTCGTCCTCCTCCGATCGGTTCTCCATGTCTACGACGGAGATCGCCGGAACCGGTGATAAGCCGCTAGAAAAACCAGCTATGAAACACGCACTTTTTGCGATTTACAGCGCGCATCTAAGAACCAGCACATCTCCGTGTGGCTGGTTAATCAGGATTATTATCCACCAAACCAGGAGGCTTAGAACATCCACTCTGCGAAGTAAGGTTGAAGCCCCAGACCTACGAACCTTAGAACCCACAAAGTTTTATCGTGCTTAGCTGGAATACGCGACGCGCCGGGGTCACGTGACATGTCATTAGACCAGCGGAGATGTCCGAAGGAGATTAGGATTGTTCGTCTAAGATTATCGGAATCTTAGGGGTACATCCCGTAGAAACCTATAGTATGTGGTACCGTTGGAAAGCTACGGCCCAGCGCTACCTAAGTAACGAAGAGAGAACGTAAAGGGAGGAGACCAGGGCTAAGAAATGCATCACACAACTCGTTCAACAGGAGTTGTCCTATACCGATCGAGGGGTTAGAAACCTAGGAACCGTAACAATCCCAACTCTCAAGACAGACACCTAGGGGGCGCGGCCCACCAATCACATAAACCGCGCAGCATATCCGACGACTATTTAATAAGCAATGTATACCAAAGTAGTCGATCATCGTTTGTAATTGTAAATACCTGTAGTATAAAAGACCAGAGGAGCAGAGAGGACGGCACTGAATCGGACCCCAGTTCGTGTACGAGGCAACTACCATTGTCCCTCATCACAGCTAGGATTTGGTTGAGGGCTTTACTCTGGAATTCCGCTGTCTTGCGATAGTGTCCCGAATTAAAGTTTCTTTTGATAAATCGTCCGTTCTTAAGATCGTCGAGCTCCGTGCTAAACCGTATCCGTCTCCGTTGAATCCGCTCCGTAACTCCGAAGTACTCCGTGTCCGTTGAACTGGGAATTTTGAGATCCGAAGTCATTCCGAAGACCGTTTATCCGCTCCGATAAAGAGAATCAGGCAGAAGCCTTTAAAACCTTGCCGGCCTTAAAAACCGTACCTTGCATATAGCTGAGAAGCTTAAAATCTAAAGTCCCACAAGACTCATACTCCTAAGAATCTTGACTCTGTCAAATTCTACGGACGAGACTATACCATAACCAACTTGAAAGTTCCTCTCTTACGAGACCTTTCTTGTGCAGAAACCTTAAATCTTGACTTGGAGCTCCTTAGACCTACACTTGTGTCTAATAAGACCCGATCTCGTCAGATAAACTTTGGTGCAGTAAAGAGGTGTTTAGTGGATTAAGTCCAGGTTTCCGGGGGTTGTGCTAGAGTGCATCTGTTTAGTCAGAGGACGATAGTGCGATAACTTGGTTGGTTGGGTTTAGTTTGTTTTTCATTTGCACGCTTAGTTTCTGAGCAACCGTTTCATCTGGAGCCCACCGCGAGGGGGTTTCGAGAAGAGATTTTCAATCTCTGCATAAAGAAATTATCTTTGAGATATTTCGAGTCATCCGTGGCTTAGTTTTCGAACGAGAAGTCAAGAAGGAATCTTGAGTCCTAAAAACTCTGAAACCTTAGACAACTGTTTTAGAGCGCACATTTGGCAATCTAGGCAAATCTGTCCATAAACAGATAAAACCACGTCTTCGCAAGACTCAGACCGCGAGTCAAACGAGGAAGAATCCGTAGAGTTCGAAGGTTCTGGGAATTTACCAAGTACATATTGGGATATTCCTGGAAGTAGAACTTCTGCCCGCTCCGCTGCAGCCAGAATTGTTGCACCCCTAGAAACCGCCTCTAGAAGACGAGTTTCAATTCCCGAGAAAGCTAGAGCCGAAGCATCTGCTAAGACTCAAAGCCGTATAGACGCGAACTTAGGACGAAGGTCTAAGAACGTGAACCCTATTGCCGCTATCGCGAGCACTAGTCG